>SNQJ01S0129423.1:0-26014 GCA_010110895.2 Picea sitchensis
TCCCTGTTGTCTATACAATTACAGTGCAATTTGCAATGTCTCTATGTCACAATCGTCAGAAGCAGGAGTGTTGTCATCATTCTCTCTGTCTTTAGTCAGGTGTCTATGGATAAAAGAGCTTCTAAATCCAACTGATAGTAAATTTTCTCGAAAAATCCCATTAGGGTCGAACCCTTTTAGCCTTTCAACATATTTTAGGTTCAAGTTCTTGAAATGGCCTGGGAATTCGTCAATATTGTTGATGTTTCTGCACATGAAGTCTTTGACTATCCATGGTAGAGGAATGAACTATTTTTTTCTATTGTCATGGTGTTGGTTTAACTGGTTTCTTCTACTATCTGAGTTATTGACCCAGGGTTCATGTCTTTCGGGTTTCCAACAAAGCCTCTAAAACTATCAGCTCTCCTAGTAAACCAAAAGGCAACACAATACACAAAGTGCATTGCACAGTCTCACCCAAGATAGCTTTAAATGGGTGGTTGTAAGACTCAGGTGTTTACAGCCTAGGATTGAGTATGAGATAGGGGTTTATTAATACGATCCATCTACCATGAATTGTGGTTGCAATCTACTAGTACTCATGGGCATGCATCTATCCTTCACAGTTTATTTCCCGAATAACATAGTCGTATTCCATAACAATGCATTAACTCATTCATTAAGCATAACAATCAACTGCTGTAAGCAAATAAAAATATACATGCATTCATCACATTACATAGATATTACCATGGTTCACCCCCTCTTGGGCTACGTCCACAAATATCTGGCTCTTGGCTCTTTTATTATGGTAGTTCTGCATCTCCAATGTTGTGCACTTACAATTCCCTTTGATGGGTAAGATATGTATGAGGAAAACTAAATCGCACCATGCTCCATAACCTGCGATATAATCCTCAGATCTTCCTCCTCTCCTCTGTTCTTAGCTCATCAACTTACAAAACTGGTTCCTAGTAGCATTACTTAACTCAACAACTCATACATAGCTACGATAGAACATTACAAAAGCTAAACTAGTACAAAATCGAATCAACCTCTATATGATACCTATGTATCTCCATTTATGTACATCGGGCTCTTCAGCCATTTACAATGTATTACAAAAAACCTAACCCTACCGACGTTAGGTCTTCCTCCCATGCATGTGTGTTGTTCTTCCTCCAGTTGTCGCTTTCCTTGTGCATGCTTTCTTGCATGCGTACGTGTTGTGTTACCTTTCAGTTGTTACTTCTGTTTCTGCATGCTTTCCAATAGGCCCCCAACACTGACTTGTGACTCGTCTCGAGTCACCTAATCCTTCTGAGCTTCTTTGATCTCCTTGGTGATCATCTGGAAATTTTCCTTGAGCTCTGCTGCTTTTTCAGTGCCTGTGTGGTCTTCTCCTTGATGGTGTCTACTACCTGAACTGCCACTTCATTGCTCAACAATCCTTCATATTCAGTTTGGGTCTGTGCTATCTGTGTTTTAGCTCCTTCTTCTTGCGTGAGTATTTCTGCTACCCATTCCTGTAGTGGCTTTATTTGATTCTGACGCTCTTGTTTCTGTGTTTGTGCAGTGATAAGTTCTTCCTACCTCTTCTTCATCTCCTGCGTCCCTTTGACTCGTTCTGGGATTGGTATTCTCTTCTGCATCTGTTTGAGTTCTTGGATCATTGCATTGATCCTTTCGTCTTCCTTGTCCCAACATTGGACCTATGGGTCCTCCTCCAACCTTTTCCAAAGTTGCGCTGCTTTATCGAGCAATTCAGATGCTGTGCTAACTTGTTGTTCCATATCCTACAACTACGATGTTGCTTCCTTCTTCCTATGCTCCTTCACTTCCGGTGGAGTGGTTGGTGTGAGCTGTTCGTGGATATTCTTGATCTCCTTCTGATACTAATCAATTGCCTTTGCAATCTGGTCAATCTTTCCTGCTACTAGGAGTTCATTCCCTTGCGCGGTGCTTGGGAGTTTCTCAAAAACTCCTCCCACTCTTTGTTCCAGTTCATTCTTGTGTTCTTTTTCCTCCTGAGTTTCGAGCTTGGCATGCTCATAGACTTTTTCCACTTCCTCCCGCTTCTTTGTTTCTTGTTGTAGCTCGACTAAGTTTTTATGTGTACGAGATTGTACCTCATGGTTGACGCTAACCTACAATTTGTGTAGTGCACCTGATGGCATCCATGTCAAGACCAATTGGATGTGGTCCAAATCCTTCAGGGGTGTCTGCCCCATGATTTCATTCAAGAGCAACAAGCTAGGTTTGATGTAAATCGTTGCGTTTGCATGTTTCATGGAGTGGACTAGGTCTCGTTCTTCTACCTCCACTCTATCTCTGGTCTGTATTATCGGTGGATCTATGCCTTTGCTTGTGGCTACTGAATTTCTTCCAGTATTGGTGTAGAGTTAACTGGTGTCCTCTCCGAGGATGGGATTTTATCGATGCCGACGATCTCCAACTGTTGTTGCTCGTTCTCTTCCAGCGGTCTCTGTGACCTAGTTTGAACCTTGGTCGGCCTGGTTATCTAACTTCTTTTTCTCACTTTGATGGTGCCATAGTGGTGATTGTCGAACGTTTTCTAAGTTAGAATAACTTCTAGGAGTTCTGTGGTCTCGCTTAGGTTGTTTCGACTTCTATTACTCTCTCTCTATTTTCCTTTCGAAAATAGACCAGTCACTCCCGTGCTCGCGTGTTGTATGGGATTGTCACAAATCTTGTTGAGGACGCTTCCTCCGTTATGTGTTTAATGCATTATAACTATGGGTTCAATTCATCTGTGACAGTTTCATACTTTCTCTTACATTTTCTTTACTGTCTCTTTTTGGCGTGTTTAATGTGATGTCCCATCGGTCCTTGTCGTGCGTTAATTCCGCTTAGTGTTTTATTTCCATACTTATTTTTCCGACTTTCCATTTCTCGCTTATTTTCCCTCTGTATGTGACTGTTGTTCGCGCCTTTGCCAAATTTTGGTTTTGAACGTCATGTGGCCTTTCTATCTCTTGCGTGTTGCATGCTTTTTAGTTTTTTTTTTTTTTTTTTACTGTGGGGTGTGTGGTCAATTGTACTTGTATAGATTCATTTGGCTCTCGTTGATCATTCCTCTGAGGTATGCACCTTCTAAATCTCTTAACTATACAACTCCTCCATTTGTGACATATTTTACCTTGTATGGTCCTAACCAATGCATTATGAGCTTCCCTAGGTGTTGAAACGACTTGTTGTTGTAGAGCAATACTAGATATCCTTCCTTAAATGTTTTCTTCTTGATGTGTCGATCATGCCAAGCTTTGTCTCTTGCTTTCTGCACGTGTTGATGGAATCCTAACAAGATTCAGTCTTCCTTCATTAACAATAACTGATTTAGTCTTTCCTTTACTACGCCTCGTTCTGTCATTTGTGTGATAGATGCTACGCGTAATCCGAGTACTAAAAATTATAATGGCACTACTGCTTCTTGGCCATAGACTAGCTTGAATGGTGTGTTCCCTGTTAAATTTTTGCATGTGGTCCTATACGCCCATAATATTGTTGGTACTTTGAGGTCCTAGTCATCTCTGTTGACGTTACAAATCTTTGTCAGTGCATTCTCCATAATTTTGTTAAAGGCTTTTGCTGTGCCATTTTCCTGTGGGTGATATGGTGTGCTCTTCTGGTGATGAACTTCAAAATCTTCAGTCAACATGCAGATGGTGTTTTTTATGAAGTGTGTACCTTGGTCGCTCATCAAAACTCTTGGGCACCCAAATCTAGTGATGACTTGTTCAAACAAGAAGTGTGCAACTATCTTTACACTGCAATCTTTTACTGGTGCGGCTTCTTCCCAACTTGTTAGGTATTCCATCGCAGTGATAATGTATCTTACCCCTGTTCTTTTGGCTGGTGGGTTAATTGGTCCCACAAAGTAAATTTCAAATTTATAAAATGCCTGTAATGTTATTTGTGGTCGTAGTGGCATCTCATCCCTTCTGTTGGGTTTTCCTACCCTTTGACAAACGTCGCATATATGATAGTACTCTTTCGAGTCCCTGTGAATCATTGGCCACCATAGTCCTGCACGTAGTACCTTCTGCGCGGTAGATTTTCTTGCATAATTCCCTCATGTGATTCCCTCATGGGCTTCTGCTAAAATTATTGAGCGTTTGTGCTCTAATATGTACCTTTGCAAGATGATGTCTTCCCCCATCTTGTATAGGTGTCCTGCGATCAATTGATAGTCGGTTGCGCAGACTACCAAGTTCTTCTTTTGCACGATGGTATATCCTTGCAGTGAATTACCTGTGCTCAAGTACTAGATGATCTCTACGAAGTAGTCATCAACAATCTGTACTGAGAATAACTGTGCATCCAGAAAGTTGTCTTCTAATTTTGTAGGTTCTTCTCCATTTGTGACCCTGGATAGGTGGTTAGGTCTTGCATTCAGTTTCCCTAGTTTAACTATTACTTCAAAATCAAATTCTTGAAATAACAGCAACCATCGACATATTCTCCCCCCCAACACTGGCTTGTTGACTAGGTATTTCAGGGCTGAGTGATTTGTAAACATCTTAAAGTGTTTTCCCAATAGGTAATGTTTGAACTTCCATAGTGCATAGACCATAGCTAGGCCTTCTCTTTCTGTCGCGTGTTATGGTATGTTAAATTGATAAATTTCTTCTTGTGAAAGTTATCCCGAATTAAATCTCCTACTCCCTGCATTTCTTTCTAAGATAGCTCGGTGTTATTCTTGATGCATCTACATGCACATGAAATGTCTTATTCTAGTCTCGAAATACTAATGTGGATGCGATAACCATCTTTTCCTTGAATTATCCAGACCATGTTGACCCTCGTCATTCCATTGATACTTTATATCCTTCCCCTTAACAATTTTCCATTGGGGTTGTGATCTTGTGCCTTTAATGAATTTTTCATGTAGTATCTATTGTTGCCCTAGATTTGTAGTTGGCGGACTATTTTGGTGCTGGTAAGTTAATAATGATGACAATCTTGGACGGATCAACTAACAAGCCTTGTTGCATACTATATTTAATAGTATCCCAAATGGTGTTCCAAATATGCATTTCTTGATGTTCGGTCTTATCTTGCATTGTCTACATATCTATAACATCATTCGTAGCACTTCACCACATGGTTTCAACTTGTTTATGCATTGTCTTGTCATCTAGGTATACTTTGAGAAACTAATGGATGAATTCCTTAAATGTTCGCGATGACCACTACGGAGAATATTACCCGGTGCATTCTTTAGTCCAAATGGCGTGACTGTGTACTGATAATATCCTCATTCCATCGCAAATGTTGTCTTGTGTTTTTCCTCCTATGCTATCTTAATCTAATGGTAGCAGGATGATCTAAAAATGAAGAAGACTTAAAATCTTGAAAATATTTGCAAGTAAAGTTTATAAGTTAAAGCAAATGTATCAATTTTGCAACACATATTAAAGGATTTACTCATTTAAGACACAAAATAATCGGTAGCATAATCAATGAACATAATCAAATAAACACAACAATGATAAAGGGTTCACCCCTCTCTTGGGCTACATCTCACGGTCCAACTTCCAATGGATCATTGGCCAGTAATTTCTCCACGATTGCTCAAAAACGTGCTTTACAATGCTCAAATTGACCAGCAATTTGCTCAATGGCTTCAGAGCGTCCATAAACCCCTAGCTGGGCTCTTTTGACACCTCGTTTGGCCAAAAACAAAGTTAGGCTTCTTGGAAGTCCCCCTTTCAAGCTTGTTGTCTGTGCATCTACAATCACCCTTGTTCATTCAGCCTAGCACACACACAATTTAAAGTGTGAAAACCCAACACGGATGCAACCATGCTTAGTTGCAAATTGTAGGATGGTTATGATTGGTACTTATTCTTAGCCTAGCTCACCGGGCATAGAGGTCCACCCTCACGACCTCGGGCTATATAAAAAGGACTAACCATTTCAATAAACAAATGCACCCCCACCGTATGGTAAGTGGTCACATGGTAACATAAAAAACCACGGGCTACATTTTAAAGATACAAGCATTTGGAGGGAATGGTCATATATAAAGGCATAGAACCATGGGTTGGGGCTAAGCCTGGCACATTCCCCACCATGTACAACAATATCCAAATTGAAATATATTTAAATCCATAAGGTTAATAAGGATCACCGTGTGGGCTAGTGCTAGCCCACACTCTAACAAAGCATGGAGACAAAGGGGAGGTCTGGGGTTCGACCCCAATGGACCCATACAATTTTAAAACAACAACCAACAACCAATACTGGGGTGCCATGTGGCATCCCTTGACTGGGCCATGTGGCATCCAAAAATTTGTCCAAACGATGCCATGTGTTAGAATACCATTTTCCCTTAGCTACCAACCAAACACTGCCAATTGGAATCTACCACATCACCTCTACCATGTCGATACGGACTCGCCCGCGTCATTTTAATGCGGTTGTATAGTCGGCGTCCCCTTTTTGCTGTTTAGCGATTGAATGGGTGCCATATATATTTCTCCTATAATACGTTTGAGGTGAAACAAGTTGTGTTGGGTTTTAGCGATGAGATTTTCTCTCTCATTGATTTAGGCGATTGAGCACTTTCAATTTTTGAGCAAGGTGATCAGTTACACCTCCCATTGGGGCTTTTGGACCTCCAAAAGACTATTTTTCCAGTCTATGTGAAGATGAGGGTATAGTTCCCTCACCCTTCCAGCTCAATCCACTTAGCTTTTCTTGGATTTGTCCCTTTAAGACCAACTTTCGAGAAGATACTCCACATTTCCTCGTTTGGTGCATTTCTCCTATCAGGATGGTGGCCTCATGCGATTAAGCCAAGATACCCTGCGAGGAAAATAATCTATAGAAGGGAATCAAAGGAAGCTCATAAAATTTCAAATTCTCAACATTAATGACTACATACATTTGCATATAAGGAGGCAAATCTAAGCGAAAGGCATTGTTACCAATGCAGCGATCTTGAAAGGACCATGCTCGAATCGGTTTCAACTTTTACCTTCTCCTTTAAGCCTCTCATAATGATTTAAAGCCAAACTTCATCTCCAACTTAGGCTGTGATCCTTTGATGCTTGTCATGTCTCGTTTTGTGCTTGGCCTGACTCTTCCATTTGCTCTTGCACCACTTGATGTATGTTGAATTTGTTCAATGAAATTTTCTTCCCTATCAATGTCATGTTGACCATCGACAACAATGTCCTTCCCAAAGATAAATCAAAAGGAGATTTGGGAAAATAGCCAAAACAATGCTTCAAATGGCGGCGTTTGAGTCGAAGAGTGCTCAACTCGATTGTAAGCATGCTGAACATAGTGTAAATAATCATCCCAAAGCTTAGGATGCTATGCCAATAGAAGCGTGAAGAAGATGCACCAACATTCAATTTACCACCTGCATGCGACCAAATACGTTTTGCGGATGAAAGTTTGTGCTCTTTTTAAGTTTGGGTGTCCATGAGTTGTATAAACTCGGTAAAAACTTCCAACAAATCGAGAATCTCGATCAGAAATAATGGACTTGAAGTCAAAATGCGCCCAAACATTTGAAAGAACATCGTGCCATTTGTTTTCAAGCAACACACTTGCACAAGACGTCAAAATACACATTTTGCTTAATCGATCAACCACAACATAGAATAATCATGATTTCGTCTCGACATGGGTAAACCACCTACAAAATCCATGGAAATACTTTCCCAAGGTTGAGAAGAAGAACTGAAATTGGAGTATACAAACCCAACTTCGATTGCTAAGTTTACTTGTGGCACCTGCTTGAACATCCTCGAACATATCTTGAAACACTTTCATTCATTTTAGGCCCACGTTAGCGGTATCTTTGCAAATTAGCCACTATCTTGCCCTACACCAAAATGGCGAACAATAAGAGAAGAATGTTGCTCTATTATAATGTTGATTCTTTCCCCACAATGGAATACAACTTGTCAAGATGATACCGTGATTATTATGCACATGGTAATCCAATTCTTCAACATGGTTAGAGTGGCACAAAGAGTTTCATACACTTAAAGTCAGTATCTAAAGCATAGTTCTCAACATAACTTTCATGTATGATCTTGACTATGCTTAATAATAGTAACCACTAATAATGAGCCCCTTGAAAGTATATCAGCGAATTTGTTAAAAATGTCCTTCTTATATCTGATAACCAAATGAAGCTGTTGAAGAAAACCCATCCATCGAAGTGCCTACCAGCTTGTTGTAGCTTTGTTTGCAATTGTAAGTATTGCGGTGGTTGATGATCGGTGTGAACAATGGTTTCTTTCCCAACAAACAATATTTCCATTGTTTTACACTTTGAACCAATGCATACAATTCCTTATCATAAATTAGGATAATTAGTCATGGCACCATTAAACATCTCAAAATGAAAACAAATGGGCTTACCATCTTTGTAGAAAAGCTGCTCCCATTGCATAATTGCTTACATTTGTTTGGTTTCAAAGGTTGTCTTAAATTTGGAAGTGCAAGGCGGCGCTGGTACTGATCTTCTCTCTCAAAGTATCAAAACTTACGTTTTCTTGCCTCCCCATTTGGAAAACTTTCTTGACACTTGTCCGGAGTAATGGGTGCAATGGATGAAAGTTAGCAATAAACTTCCTTCAATATTGAGCTGCTCCCCAAAAACTTCTTACCTCTGTCACATTGTTGGAGCTGGACCATTTTAAAATGAAGCTTTGACCTTGGAGGGATCGATTTTTAATTCACCTCCACCAACAAAACTTCACTTATTTACTTAAGTAAATAAGTGAAGTTTTTTCAAAATTCACATTTGGACAAATTCAAAAACAAGCATTCTTTTCTCAAAACATCAAAACTTTGTTTCCACATGTTCAACATGCTCTTCACAAGATTTCTAAAGATCAAAATATCATCCAGAGGTAGACAATAAGACAATCATCGAGGAAAGTCCTTAAGACATCATTCATAACTCTCATGAAAGTAGTAGGTGCATTGAAAAGTCCAAAGGCATTACCATCCATTCAAACAAACCTTAGTTTTGAAAATTTTGTCTTCCATGTGTCTCCCTTGGAAATTATTACGATGATATCCACTTCTTAAATCTAACTTAGTGAAATTTTTGGCATCTTTTAATTGATCAGAAAATCATCAATTCTGGGAAGAGGGTAACGATTATTAAGCGTAATTTTGTTCAAAGCCACAGAAATCAACACACGCATACATGCATGTACCATGTTTCTTTGGCACTAACACAATTGGAAATCCCACATGGCCGATGAGCTTGGTACAATAACCCCTTTGAGAACTCTTGAATTTGTTTTTAATTTCAAAATTTTCCATATTTGACATTCTATACATACCAATGTTTGGAGGGACTATCTTGTTGCAATTGAATTTCATGTTGGATTCCTCTTTTCATAGGTAATCCCTTAGGTTATTTAAACATTTCATCATATTGATTAACAACTTTATATAGATCAGATTTCAACTTCTTATCACAACCTTGAAATGCTTGATTTCAATATCTTCTTTAGGTTTGATCATTAAAGAGAACAAAATTCTTACTAGCATTGACTAATCTCTTCATTTGTCCCACATTTTGCAAGTGATAAATTCATCTTCTTTGTATGGGCTCTAACAATGTAGTCCAGCTCCATCTTTAAACAAGTGATGCTTATTCTCATGGCGATGAAAATAGCTTTCCTATGGTACAAATCTGGACTTCCCAACACAATACCCGCAGGATATTCGATGGAATAACATCAAGCTCTACCTCATCCAACGAAATTTGCAGTGCTCAAACCTAAGTTTACACCTTCTTGTTTTTCGCGGCTAACATTATCATATCCAACCAAGAGGGTATGGCTTGGGATGTGGAATTGTTTCCAACTTTAATTTCTTAGGTTCTTTAGAAATAAGGTTTGCTTGAGATCAGGTATCAAATAGAATATCTATCTTGGTATGCTTTGAAACAACCCTTATGTGAAAAGTTCAATTCTCTCTTTTTCTTGTTGAGTTACATTGATATTACTTGAAGAAATGGTACTTGCATTAGAACCATTACCTTGATAACCCATGGCTATGATCTTTTTTTCATCACCCGAATTAGAACCTAATCATGTTGTATGGTTGTAGTTGTCTTTGACTTCCCTTTGTTTTCAAACTTTTTGGGTCTTCTTTAGGGATGAAGTTTCCAATGGTCTTCATCATGTATATTTTGAACAATGTTTTGCATGTGAATTTTTTTCTCCCTCTTTCTTAACAATAACATTCTTTCTGCCATTTCCCATGAACTTCTTCTTATTATTTACCCTCATGAGTGTACGTTCCTTCCTCTTGCTTCCAAATGAGTAGCACGAAAACAAACTTCATCTAGATTTGAAAGTTAAACATGAGTATAGTATGTCTCAAATAACTATGTAAAGCTCAATGTATTTGAGTAAAGTTTCTTGAAGACAAATCTACTCCCAAAACCAATTTGTTATCCTAAATTATTGAGTAAAGCTTTGCACACTCTATCCTTTAGCTTGTCTAAAATTTTTCCATTCCATAGTAGCCTTTTCTTATATGCCAATGGATAAAATTGTTTTTAATTACAAGAATAAAATCATTCCAAGAATTAAAATTTTACCATGCTTTTCATGTCTTCGGTCTTGGATTCCCACCAAATGAGTCTTTCACTATCAATCTTAAATAATCAAGATGAATTTTGGACAGCCATCTTGAATTTTGTATTCTACAATATACCTCAATGTCGGCGGTGTCCAATTATCTAACTTCGACGTGGCACTACTCCATTGTATATTGGCAATTCAAATTTTATATCAGCTTTAATGAAGGAATTTGTGAAAGAGTTTTACCTTGTCCCTTTGGAGAATTGGAAGAGGTCTTAGACTAGTAGAAGAAGAAGAAGATGGAGGAGAGGGTGGTGGAGAAGCACCATTCCCTCCATTTCCATTGGAGTTTTGTCCTGCTAGCTTCCCTTATGCTTTGAAGGGGTTGGAGCCTTCACCTTGCAACAAAATATTAACTCCCATTAAGATCTTCATCATCTCTTTCATCTCCATGAAAGCCTTTACGGGATCTTCTTTTGTAGGAATATGTTCATGACTCTTCATGAGCCATGCACTGTTGAATGCCTCCTTGAAACTTGAGGTGATTGTATATGCTTCCTCCTTGGAAAGGGACAGAACTTGGCTCCCTGAGTTGACCTTCTCCTCTTGTGAGTTTCAACCTTGTGACATCAGAAACAAAACGCACAAATAATCAAGTCTTTAAAAGCCTATGCTCTGATACCAACTTGATCTAAAAGAAATGAAGAGACTTGAAATCTTGAAAATATTTACAAGTAAAGTTTATGTGTTAAAAGAAAATGGATCAATTTTGCAGCTTATAGTAAAGGATTTACTCATTTAAGACACAAATAAGCAACATCATAATCCAATGAACATAAGCACATAAACACAACAATTGATAGGGAGTTCACCCTCTCTTGGGCTACATCTCCTAGTCCAACTTCCAATGGATCTTATTATTAATTACTCAAAGTGCTAAAAGCGTGCTTTATAATTCTCAAATTGACCAAAAGACTTCTCCAATGGCTTGGGCGTTCGAAAACCCTAAATTTGGGATTTTAGGCACCCTCGTTTATTAAAAAGCAGAAAGATAGGATTCTTGGAAGTCCCCTTCAAACTTGTTGTCTCATCTACAAAATCACACCTTTTCATTCAACCTATCCGCACGCCAATTTAAAAGTGTGAAAACCAACACCGGCATAACCACACCAGGTTGCAAAGCTGTGGAATACGGTTATGGAAACACCGACCCCTAACAACCTAGCTCTCGGGCACATGAGGGTCCATACGACCTCGCGCAATATAAAAAGGACTAATCGTTTCAATAAACAAATGCGCGCCAACCGTATGGTAAGTGGTCACATGGTAATGTAAAAGACCACGGGCTACATTTTAAAACCCGGTGCCATTTAGCAGAACATGGTCATATATAAAGGAGCATAGAACCGTGGGTGAGGGCTAAGCCTGACAACATTATTACAACAGTATTCAGAGTGAAATATATTTAAATCCCTTATGGTTATTAAGTATCACCGTGTGGAAGAGTGGTAGCCCACCTCTATAATATGAGAGCCAAAGGTGAGGTCGGGGGTTCGACCCTCATTGACCCATACAATTTTAAAACAACAACCAACAACTGTCTTAGGGGTGCCAGGTGGCAACCATGGTAGGCCACGTGTCACCTTACCATTGACAAAATGATGCCATGTGTTGCATTCCGATTAAGACCACGTATGCCAATCAAAATCTGCCACATCACCTCTACCACATGTCAGTACGACTGCGCCCGCGTCGACCTCTACAATTTGTTGTATGATCAACATCCTTTTTGCACGATTTAGTAACGAGCGGTCGCAAATATCACCGCTCGAACGCATCATTTGAGGCAAGCGAGTTTAGATTGGGTTTTCAATGATGAGACCTACTCTGGATTCGATTTGCGAAGGGTTCGGCACTTTAGATTGCAGACAGAGGTGATCCCCGATCACCGGAAGGAATCCATCGGTGAATGGTAAGCCCGTGTCCCCACATTCTCTAACACTTCATCCATGAATGTTGAAGGGAATGGGTCATGTAGACATGCATCATTAATATTCCTCAAGTCGATGCATATCCTGATCCCTCTTTCTTGTTTCTTGTCCTTTACTACCATCAGGATTATCCATGCAGTTCCTCAACGTTGCGATGATGGCGGCTTTTGGTATATTGTGATATCATCTTTAGATTTCCTATTTATATATGGGGTTCCAGGTCTATAGGGGTAGTTGTCTGATCGGTCTCTCTTCAGTTTTGAGTGGTATCTTGATCTCTCCCAGTTCTGTGGCCATACCCTTCATCTCTGTAATGTTGTGGGAAAAAGATTAAGCTATGTTCGCAACAATTCTATGATGCTGATTCTACTATTTGCTTACATCGGTGGTCTCCAATGCTGGCCATTTTGGGCTGCTCAACTCTCCCGATGTTAACTTTCTTTACCTTGATTGAAGCTGACGTGACTTACGATTCTATGGGTGGTCCTTCCATCTATTTAGCCTTCTACTTCTTAGGTCACGAAGATAATGGGTCATCTTCATCTAGTGCTTCCTCATATACATGATAACATGACAGTGGTTACGCTTGTTGTTTGTTTATTCCTTTGTTTCTCTTCTATGATAAATTCTATTTCCGGTTCTTGGATGAATATTAATCCTCTGATTCATTTTAGAGTTGTGTCTATGTTGGGGTTCCATGCTCGAAATGAAAGTGATTGTGAAGTTCTGTTGTAATTTCCTCCATGTTGTAGTTCCTTTGCATAATTCTTGAGTGCGTATACTAGTTCCCTAGTATTCCCCTCTAAAGTATGTATGAAGTGATGAGGTCATTCCTTTGGTGGTGTCATCCTCCAATGTGTTCTGAATTTCTCCAAATGTTTTGTTTGTGTCCTCTATCCATCATATCTCTGCATCGTTCTGCTCTTCTTCTCTACACCAAATATGATGCGTAGTATTCTTTTACATTGGTACCAGTCCTGAACTATTTATTGATGTGCCCAACCATCTTGCATGTGTGGCCTTAAGTGCTAAGTCAAGTGCTATGATCGTTGAACATAATACTTCATCTTACATTATTGTGTCAAGAATGTTTCCAAATCCTTTAGTCCATGGAAAATGGGTGGTTCTCTAATTTATGTCCCTACCCATCTTATTGCGCGGTATATTCTTACGCACATGTGCGTGGATGCCATTGTAGTCTCTTACGCGGTTCTAACCGGTGTCACAGTGCATTTACATGATAATACTCCATGGTGAGTACCGTCTGCGGTTAGGTTTTACATAATCATCGCACGTAGTTGTTATATACAAATGGCCGATATCCTCTAAATCCCGGGAAAGTGGGTTCTATGAACCTCTCCCTTTCTAATGGTTCCAGTGGGGCTATGACCACAATATTCTCTAGATTCAAATGTCATTTTCTAGTTTTCAAATTGATTATGGTCTGGTTGTCAAATGCAGCCGGACAAAAGCGGAGTTTTGGGTATGGTTTTGTTTTGTCCACTATTTCAATGACTTAAAAGTATGCTTTAGTGCACACTCCATCGAGATCTATCGCTCCTTTTAGTATACCTATTGGTAGGACTCTATGCTAGTTTACTAGGTTTAATTGGACATTTGAGTATCACAATGTTGGATCTCCCTTACATTGCGGTCTTCGCCATTGCTTTGCATTCACTTCAGATCCTAGGTCTGAGTATAATGTCTCCATGTTGAAATCCCCAATGTTAGCATTTAGTCTAAACTCCCTACTCGTTCTTATTCTTGTATGTAGGTGATTGGGTTTTGTTCTAGTATGTTTTGCAATGTTTTCATAGATGAAGGATCACTTAATACTTTTATGCATGATTGCAAAATCCTTTGATTAATGCCACTTGTCCCTTGGGCTACATTTCGTTGGTATGATACAATGATGGTGGCATCTCATATTACAGGGCTTCCTTGAATGGTTGCGCGGTTGAGTGAGCGTTGGTAATCCTCATGCGGGGAATTCTTGTCTAGCTTCCTTGAAAGTCTCATTTTCTTTGGGCGTGTCGAGACTACTTTATTGGTTCGGTGGTCTTCTTTACCCATTGGTTTTGTTTGGTTCTTGTTGAATTGTGTCACTTCCTATTTTTGTTCCTCCAAGAGTGACTATATTGACGTTTAGGTCCAGCTTCATCCTAGCTTGGTAAATCCACTGGACATTATAGTTGTTTTGGTTCCTCTTTCCTGAATATTTACTAGTAGTGATTTGGACATTTCCTTTGTCATGGTCTGATGTGTGACAATGCATACAAGTTTCTGGTGGAAGTGGACATCCCCATGCATAATGTCCTGGTTGTTGAAAATTGTGACATACTATTGTTCCTCTACCTCATCTGAAACCTCTTTTGGCTCATCCTCCTCCTCGGTATCCTACTCGATCACCTCTCGGCACATTATAATATGGTGCCTAATTTTACTGCACGGTATTGTACTTGGGTTGATATTAGGGTTATCTTGTATTTGGAATGCTATTGTATGGTTGTTGCTTGTGATGTTATGCTTGATGTTGCCGCGATTATTGTGCCACGATTTGCCGCAGGTATTGTATGGAGTTGAGGAGTTAGTTAGTGAATGCTTGCTTGCCGGTCCATCGTTTTGGCTGTTTGTACCATGTATGCGTCTGATGTTCTTTCCGCATCAACTCCATATTTCTGCAATCTTTGTCATCATGGCCTACTGACTCACAAAAGGTGCAATAAGAATTACTTGGAACTATTTGGTACTTCTGCATCATCGTTCAGTGATAAGGTGGTATTTCGGGTCCTATTACATATTTAACATAATCGCACTCCAGTGGTAGCGGTTGGCATACTTGTTTCCATATACTACACAAATGTTGGTCATTCATTCTTATGGTGTCCTTCCATCCTGCATGCGGTGCGCAAATGACTTCAGTTGTCCTTGTTCTTATTACGGATTCCGGATAGAAATGTTAGATGCCAAATCCTCCTTCAATTTCTCTCAATGGTTGATTGAATCGCGGGTATTGGTTCTCTTCTAGTTGTAAGGTTGCTTGCATTTGAAATTTTTGTTGTCGTAAGGGACATTTTAAGTGTGGGAGTAGTGGTTGACAAGCGGTGTCGATGTTGCATCTGGGTCATAAGGTATTTTAGTTTCCCTTTAATTAAGCTTGAATCACGGGTCAATCTCCCATACAGGTTCTCCTTGTTTCTGTCTTATCTAGATCATCTCTTTCATGTATTGATCCTCTAAGCTGACTTCTAGAACTCATTAATCAATAGCTTCTTAATGCAGCTAGTGTCTCATTAGTCCAGGGGGCATTGTTTGTGTCTAGACTTGTGTACCGGTCTAGTGTGTGGTCTCTTAGCATAATCACTAGCTATGCGAGTTGGGTATCTTCATCGGTGATCTTCTTGTCTTCCCAATACCTTTGCACAAATGAACAAGTGATACTCAGGGTCTTCTTCTCCTTTGAATTCTAGTAACCCGATGGTGGGATCGTGTCCTACCATTATGAATAATGAACTACTTCCTCCTTTGCATGGTGTAGATACTTGAGTAGTACTGCCTGAACTGGCTCCTCTGGTTGTTGCTCTGTGTGTAGATGTACTTTTGTTGTCGGACTTCCCTCCGAACTTTGGTTGTCTAAGCGGTGTTCTCTTTGGTGTATTAGTGACACATGGGTTTATGGGTTCCCACTGCTTGACATTAATATGGATGGGATGGCTTCCTTCTCCTCCCATTCTTGGGACTCTCATCTTCCTCTCATACGTTTCATGCAGTTTTCCTCAATCTACTCCATAGCACGGAGATCCTCTACCTCTTCCTCGCCTTCATAAAGCCTTCCTCTTGTTCTACGACACTCTTATTGGTATTCACCTTATATTGGTAGGGTACTTTCTGCTTATCGCGTCATTCTTATTGACACCAAGATCCATGATTTGAATTAGATCATCCATCATGATCGAGATCCAAGGGTTCCTCCCCTTCTTGCCTTTATCCTCACCTCCTTCCATTTATCCTCTCTCTGTGAATGGTGTTTCCCCTTCCCCCATTACTGCAGGGGAAGTTTAGTACATGTCCCGATTCCATTGTCATTACACTGCTGTTATATAGTAGTATATTAATATAGAAATTATACAAGTATTGAATGTACCTTCGTCGAGGTCAACGTAGAAATTCTTTATCTACTGTGTTGTATGACTTCGCTATGTCAAATGCAAATTCAATGATGAAGCACATACAATAATTTCCAAATAGGAGTCCTACTTTGCTGAATTGAATTTGTTGTTCACAATTGTTGTAACTTCTCAATCTGTACCTAAGTATAATCTAGATTTCGTATCCGGTTCTTTGTGTGGTTATCCTTCAATAGTATCCTCCTGTATTAGATCTGAAAATCCGCGAACAATATTTACGTGTAAAACTGGTAAACCGCGTGTTTATCCATATATTTGTGAGGTATGATTCTAGGGTTTCTATTGTGTTTCTGAGAAAAATATAGCTCTTTGGTTCTCAACCAACCTTAGATTTAATGCTTTCATGGGGTTCCAAGGTCTCAACATTCCCTTCTAATGGCTCATTAGTCTTCTTGTTCCGCTCGTTCTTTTCGTTCAATCCTCTCATCTACTCAGTCCTTTATCGTTCTTATTAATGCGACAATAGAACCATTTGTTGGTTTAAGCGCACTTTCTTTTATCTAAGTTATTGACCCAGGCTTCATGTCTTTCTAGTTTCAAATAAAGCCTCTAAAACTACTCGACTCTCTGGTAAACGGAAGGCAACCTGATACCACAGGCGCCTTCTTGGCGGTCTCGCGAGATAGCTTTAATGGGATTTTGTAATACTCAGGTGTTTACATACTAGGATTGAGTATGATATAGGGGTTTATTAATACAGGCCATCTACTATGAACAATGTTTGAAATCTACTAGTACTCATGGGTGTGCATCTATCCTTCACATTTTATTTCCCGAACAACCTGTCGTATTCCATAACTATGCATTAACTCATTCATTAAGAATAATAATTAGCTATTGAAGAAAATAAATATATACATGCATTCATCACATTACGGATGTACCGTGGTTCAACCCCTCTTGGGATACGTCCACCAAGATTTGGCTCTTAGCTCTTTTATTATGGTGATTACTTGCATCTCCATCTTGGCGCACCCACAATTCCATGATGGGTAAAGGTGCATGGTGTTCAGTCTTACAGAGACTCAAAACACAAGCGATCTAATCCTCGAATCTTCCTCCTCTGTGCAGCTCAAAACTTACAAAGTGGTTCCTAGTAACGTACTTAATGCATCAGCGTACATACTATGATGGAATATTTCAAAAGTTGAACTAATACAAAATTGAATCAACCTCTATATGATACTTGCGTATCTCTATTTGTGTATATCAAGCTCCTCAACCATTTTACAATGTATTACAAAACCCTAACCCTACCGACAATAGGTATTCCTCCCATGCACGCATTTTTTTCTTCCTCCGGTTGTAAGCTTTCCTTGTGCGCTTTTTCATGTGTCGCGTGTTGTATTTACCCTTCCAATTTTGATTTACTTCGTTTTTCTGCATGCTTTCTTTCCACGATCATCCTTCTTTCCACTTGACTTGGGTACCAACACATGGAAAAAGAAATGCAACTAATTAGTTGTATTGCCTTTGCTTGGTACCAACACATGGAAAAAATGCAACTAGTGGTTGTATTGCCTTGCTATTTTTGTAAGAAACACCTTGTCCGTGATGTGGCATGGAAGGAAAGCAAGATTTTCATTGGAGACAAAGATCATTATTACACTATAATTTTCCTTTTGTTCTAGCGTCTCCTTCCTGTCCAAAAACTTGGTTGCATGGCCAGACATCAGGGGAGCATCCTTTCCTAACAATAAATCTTTGAAAACTGAGACAAAGCCATTAAAAACCTCATAAAAGAATGAGAGGCCTTGTGCCTCCACAAGGCCTGGTACCAGAATGTTACTTGGTCGAATTCATAGTTTATTTTCTTGGACAGAGATAGTTTTGGAAACGGACAACAATGCACTATTGCAGAAATCAAATAGGATGAAATATAAAATTTATTTGGTTCTTTAAATCGTGATAGTTGGGAACAAATTTCAATGGAAATTAGCTTTCCCCAATCGAAAATGAATTGTTCCTTGACTGTGAAGTACAAAATATAAATAACTATATGGGAAATGCTTGTTGTGGATTCCTATCCAGTTATTCTTGTAAACAACCAAGCGATTTCCTGGAATGGATTTTTAAAGGAACTGGCCTACAACTTTGTGATATCTTCAGGAACTGTTGTCGGGTCTTCGAGGAACTCAGGTAAGAGGTCCAATGCGTTATCATGTTTTTCTAGGAACTGCTTGCAATCTTGTCGTCTGAAGGTCAATGTTGGCTCTGAAAATATTAACATCTTGCGGAAGACTTGAGGTGACAAAGAAAGAGGAGAATGGGCACGCAGTCGAATAATTCTTTGGCTTGAAATATAATTTTCGGTGCACCAAGATACAACCTCCTTACAGTCAAAAACCTCAAGGACGCAGCCTGCATGAGCGATTCCAGAGGTCCAAATCACTTCACTCTGGGTGGAACGGGATGAATAGTAAGAGTATGCCCCGGACCACTAGAAGTTTTGGTCCTCACGTCTGAAGATATTCACTCTATCTCCACAGAAATGTTGTCAAGCTACTGCCATAAGTTTACGAGAACATTGATTTTATCCAAACGATGCTTGAAATGAAGAGTTGGAAGGGATAATATAACCCTACGAAAATATTGGTCCAATGCGTGTGAATGGGAGATCTCCTCGAGACTTTCATTCATTAATGACAATTTCGATGGTTGTTGCGTGATGCATTGTTAGCATTAAAGACTAGTAATTGCATACATAGAAGTGCGAACATGGTGGGTACAACAATGAGAAATTAAGGATTGGGGAATTCCTGAACGGTCGAACGCAAAGAACCGTGTTTGAGATGAAAAATCGGAAAGGATAATATAACTCTCCGCAGATCTTGGTTTAATGCATATTAATGGGAGATCTCCCTGAGCGTTTTGTTCATTAATGACAATGTTGATGGTTCCTGCATGGTGAGAAGTTAGCATGAAAGGTTACTAATTGCATATTAATAAACAAGTACGAAGGTCGTGGGGATGGGAAAGAGAAATTAAGGAGTGTCTAATTATCGAAAGCAGCCGGGCTGGCTTCAAAATAAGGTTACAAGGTACAACCGTTGGAGGTGAGGGCCCGAGGGTCAAATTGTATGTCTCAGAACGTTTTGAGTGCAAAATGAATAACATAGAAGAGGGAATGATGGGATAGTCCATAGGGAAATTTGTATATTGTGGAAGTCCGGGTAATGTTTGCAGGACACAGAACAATGGAAGTGCAAACCTGAGCCCGCCTATCCAAGAACCCGTAATCGAAAAAGTGGCTCAAGTATGGAATAGGGAAACAGCTGGGTGAATTCATTTTCACTAATATATTGAAACTTGTAATATATATCCCAATGCATGGAAAGATATTTTATGCATGTCTCTGAGAAGAAAAGAGAAAATAAGAGAAAATAAATTCATTTAAATTCGAGGAGTCGAACTTCTTTTAAATTTCACTGTCTCATCCACGCTTTTGATTTTTAATGACGATATATATGGTTGTTGCATGATGAATGGTTAGCATTAAACCTTGGTCATTGCATACTTTGAAAGAAGTGTGAGGGTGGCGGCAATAGTAAATAATGACTAAGAATTGGAGATTTTGTGAACCCGCCAACCCGAGGATCTGCGAAAGAGATTCCATGAAATGGGTAAGTATGGAAAGAGGTCGAACGATATTCAGAATTAGGGTGACAACGGTTCCCTAGGATACGTGACTTCCCAAGGGTCAAATTGTATGTCTCAAAACTTGAGTGCAAAATGTGTACCACGGAAGAGGGGATGATATGGGAGTCCACCGGTCAATTTGTATATGGCAGAAGTGTGGGAGATCTCCTTGAGCCTTTCAATCATTAATGACATGTATAAGGTTCATGCATGATGAAGTGTTAGCATTAAAGCTTGCCAATTTCAGTGCAATCTCGGCCGATAGGGTAACTCTGAAAATTGTTGTTGGTAATTCCCCCCTTTTTCCTCGTTTACGGTAGGGAAGCAATTATTCCACCACACGTTCTCCTTCCATCCCTATATTTATCGCAGAAGGTTCAGGAAGAAGATTGTCCTCCTTTGGAAAGCCAGATTAATGCTTTGTTGAAGTTAGAAGAGGTAAGGGCTCAAACAAAACAAAAAATGGATCAACATCATCTCATTGTCAAAAGCTGGTTCGATTCCAATTCCACCTCAGACAAAATTTTTGAGGTAGGTGATCTTGTCCTTAAGTGGGACAAACCTCATCAGGGGAAAGGCGAACATACTAAATTCCAAAACTTGTGGTTGGGATTGTTCTTAATTGCTGAAAAATTAGGTCCCAGTTCTTTTCGCCTGCAGAATTTAGAGGGACAACCAGACACCTTCCCGGTGAATGGCCAAGTTCTCAAAAGGTATTTTACCTGACAACTCTCCGATGCACCTTTTGTACATATTTTTCTATTTTGATTTCTTTTCTTTCCATTTTTCTTTTCTGGTTTGTTTTTATTTTCATTTCTGTTTATTGGCCTTTTTGAGTCAAACATGTCTGTATTATAGTCTAGCTCAAAAGAAGAGAAAATAATGCTTCAACTTGAAATAACTGTCAAAGGCTGTCAGAGCATCAATTGTTGTCTTTATCTAAAAATGTAGGCTAGTTAAAGATGATATTTTGTTTGAGAGTCGATTTCTTGGTTTCAATTTGCACTTGAAAGTATTCACGACTATCTTTAAAAATCTCTTTACGCTGTCCCTGCTCTTAAGAAAAGAAACTCAACGATGCCTCCCTGTCCTTGAAAATTAGTTTGATTAATAAACTTTTTTCAGATCTCAATGAAGGTTAGCTAGAAAAATTTAAAGGCTTGGAAAATATCAAGTTGTATAAAAAACTGGAATTTTCAGCGTCACCCCGCTCTGCTGAATGTCTTTAAAACTATATCAGAATGTGAATAATTTCTCAGAGAGTAGTGGAAAGTGTTTGTAAACCCGTTGGGACACTGAACAAGTCTGCTAGCAGTAGGTAAATGCATGGATGATGCCAAGACAACTTCGTCGGGGTACTAAATAGGCCCACTGACAGCGAAGCGATGTGAGGTAAAAGAAAAATTCTCAGGTATAAATCTTGTTTTCGGCCATAAGCATCCTTCATTTTGATTTGAAATTTCTTGGATAGGATATAGACGTCAGAGTGGGTTAATTGACATCCCTGTCGAGGCTATGGATGTCTGCTGGCAGTATTGGCCCTATCAACAGTATTGGAGACATTAACTTAAACGTCATGGCTTTCTTTTGTGAAGTTTGTCACCAGATTTCATTATTTTTAACGAAAGATATCTTAAGATGGACCATGTCATGATTATCAAAGATGCTCAAATAACCTTTTAGTTGTTGTTTGATTTGAAATATTTCAAATTTTTCTAACCTGAACTCATCAGTATTACAGACATAACTACTTCTCCTAGCATGTCGCCATTGTTGGCAGCCCAACATGTTTTTAACTTTTTATATCAAATAACGATCTGTGTAGCCACCTAATTGGGGTCGTACATTTTTCTGTTCTTCATGAGCAATTTTCAAAATGACAATTGTAAGTTTTCAGTTTTCCTATTCTCTTTGTTTTCATGCTTCTTTCATGACTAAAAGCATGAAAATGAAGCATTAAAACTTATGGTTGTATTGCCACACTATTTGAGAAGTTTATGAAAGGCAAAAATGTATCTACAGTTTTTATTAATGAAGCCTTGTTCCTTGTTGTGAATATTATTCTCTTTATTTTTCCTCGAATGTCAAGCATGCTTATGGATTGTTATTTGTATCAACAAAGGACCTTTTAATTTGAGAATTGATATGATTTTAGTGTGGTTCTTGGTCATATGTTCCCTCATTACTAAGTGTTGGTTTACAAGTTTCCCTCTCCCAAACTTGACGACTGAACCCACTTTGTTTCGCACTCATTTTTATTTTAATGCTCTGGTCATGGCCTGTACTATGTGAGAGGTGGAAATACGATTACAGTCAACCCATCATTTCAAATATTGGTCTTGGGATTTGCAACACCCCTCACATTCATTTCAAACAATGTCTATCTTTTTGTTATGAATTTTCTGCTCATACACCATAGACCGTTGATGATTTTCGGGCTTGGAGTATAGCTCTGGTTTTCTCTTACAAACCCTCCATACGCACTGTGTTTGGATGATTGCCTATCGATTTCCCATGGTCCCGGTTGTTAGAGTCAAACCTAATGACACTCAGACCTTGATCCTATGCAATGATGTGAGGGATTATCTTGAGAGTCACGGTTGGCTCGTTTTCCTTGAAAAATTCCAGGGTTTCAACCTACAAACTTCTCAAGAATTCACTCTCTCATTCGATGGATTTAGGGCTAAGGTGGGGGACATTCAACTCGAAGTCACAGAGGACCTTTTAATCCAAGCAACAAGACTCCCTGGGAGTGGGAAGAAGTGGTTCAAGAATGCTAAGGTAGAAGAGGTTCCATGGAGTCTTTTCTTTACATCTCAGAAGATCATTGGTTGTGACAAAGGTATGCCAGTCTCCTTATTGAAAGCCCGATGGCATGGTCTACTTGCAGTGTTGAAACAATTTTTCACTTGTGAAGGCCATTTTGGTTTTGTGTTTCGTTATCACCTGTGTTTTCTCATGAATTTCATAGGGTTTCCTTTAAACATGCCTTATTATCTGTGGAGGAGCCTTTACAAAATGGCTAAGAGGTATAAAAAGAAATGTTTGGATTCGAGTCTTTTCCACCACGGTTTAATAAAAATTATGCTTGCGCATCAATTGAAGTTTCAAAATGATGATTGGGATTCATTTTTAACCAAAAATGGTTTCGCTAACCCCAATGCCGAAGAGGTTGACAAGCCTGTGATTGAGGAAACCTTAGTCTATCCTACATCACCCCCCTCACCTACCTAGGCCTGTGTTACGACCACCTACAGTAAGCCTTTACCCAACCCAAAAGTTCTTGAGCAGGCCCATGAGCAAGTTGCATAGCCTAATGACTCTGTCAAAAATTCAAACAGACCTATAGGCAAGACGTCTAAAGGCAATGTTGATTTGGGTTTTAAAAGTAAGAGAGATGGAAGGTTGATTTTGAGGAAGCTCCGAAACAAGTCAAACCATCATGTGAGCTTGATCAAGATGGTTGAGATCCATGAGAGTTTGGATTCTGAAATTGATAGATTTCTTGTTGAAGAAGACCCTCTTTCTTTCCAATCAGACCTCGATCAGTCTTACAACTTCGTGGACAATCTACTGCCTTGTCTGAAACATAGTGAAGGGTTTTTTGGTATTAAGTTGGGTAAAAAATATACAGTCCATGTTGGGGACGTTCTGATTCACAACTGTGGTTATTCCCAAGGGATCGTCGCACAATCACAATGTGAAACTTGCCTATTTTGGATTGATTAGTACTACACCGATATACCTATTTTACAGTGACAGATTAAAGTTCTCACTGATCAGGTCGATGCCTTAACAAATGAAAATTATAGGCTCGAGTCTGTCATTCAAAGAAAAGGGAAACGTATGAAGACTACAGGGAATGTGATATTAAAAAATGTTGAGACTGCAACAACTATAATAAATTTTGAGATCATTTGATATGATTTGATTTTATAGTTAGAGGTAAGATTTCTTTTATTTTAAAATAGGGTTATTCATTAAATAAGTTAGATTGTTTTTTTCATTGAATAAATTGTATTTCATTGCTTAAATAGACTAGCTATAGAATCAACAGATTCTGTAGCCAGTCTATTCTAATTCAAAATTTGCAAAATATTTGTTAAATATATATCTAAGTTTCTCTATTTTTTCTTTTCTTTTCAGGATATCTAGGGGTTCATGGTTACCAAGTGATCTGAAGCATTTTTGGGGATTGTTAGCCATATCTATGATACATTTTTGTATAAACATGAATGAACTTTTTTTAGCTTTAGAAGATTTAGTATGATCTAAGTGGTTATACCCCCCCTCTATTTTTGTAATCAATATCTGATCTCAGAAGATAAGACGGTTACCTTTCTGAAGGCTTTACAAACTCATTATTTTTTGTAATCAATACATCTTGGCCTAGTGCTGAAGGTGGAAAACTTATACACGAATTTGGACAGAACATATGTTTACATTTATGATTTAGCTATCTGTAAATATTGTTGTTGTTTATGGTTTGTTTATCTTGATAATTCGATAATTGTTGATAGCTTTTGTCTTCACAAATTATTATATCGTCAAGATAATTTCTTTCATACAGTCCACAATTTTATGCTTCAGTTATATGAAAATAGTGATTGATCGTTCAATTCAAATGCTAAGGTTTATCTTAATCTTGTTGAATGATTAAAGGCAGGTTGTTACTATTAGATTTATCTTATATATAATTTCTTGCAATCACAAATATCACAGTCATTGTTTCCCGTCCTATCATTCTATCATTAAAATTCAATAGTCAATATACTGTTTGGTATTTATTCCGAACAACGTAAAGGTTCACTACAGATTTATCTCGTGGACAGACTGGATGGACGATTCATGATCATACAGACGTCAGATGCATGCTCATCAACTCATTAATAGGTTAGTTTGTTTCTTTTATTTGTTTGTTTATTTTCGAAACTCTTATATGTGGTCTGGTTTTCACTCTCTACATATTTTTGTTCCATAGTATTTTGATATTTAATCTTACAGATACATAGGGATAAAAAACAAAAACAAAAGAAATAGTTTATTTTGTTTTCTTTATCTATTTTTATCAAAAGAACCATCTTTTCATAGATTTTCGTGAGTTCAGATTAAAACTCGCAAATTGTATAACCTGCACATAAATTAGAGAAACAAATATGTTGTGTAAATATTATTTAAAATAGTTATATACATACATGTACATATATATATCGATGATTAGTAATTAGTTAGTTATTTCATTTCTTTTATTTATTTATTTGTTTCTTTTAGGACTTTAGATTGGCCAACAGAGCCATTAAACCAGACTCACTCTTCCAGTTGACGAGCAATCAATTTCTCCCTTCTACAGTCTTCTGTGGAACTATTGTCACCCCATTTTGAAGCTCGTCTGTTCGCTTTCCAGACTTCGCCATTTCTTCAAATTTCTTTCGTGGATTGTCGGTTTGGTGGGTTCAAGAAATATTCAGTTCCTAATCGTTGTTTGTTGTTCCCACACCCTTTTTCAATTAGCAATTAGCAATTATATATAAGATCTTATTTCTAGGCATGCAATTAGCAAGCGTTAATTTCAAACATCATGGAATTTCATTTGCCGGTCGCCGGGTTGGTTCGTTCATGAGAA
>SNQJ01S0129426.1:54944-75428 GCA_010110895.2 Picea sitchensis
AAATGTAACAGGTGATGTGTTACAAGATGCTTTGATTCTTTCTGTAGATAATATTTATGAGTCTTGGGTAGTAGATTCAGGGTCTTCATTTCATGCCACACCCCATAGGAAACATTTTCTAGATTATGTTCAAGGTTATTTTGAATAGGTTCATTTGGGTGATGATGCACCATGCAAAATTGTTGGAATGAGAAAGGTAAAATTAAAGAAAAGGAATGGAAACCAATGGTTGTTGAAAGAGGTAAGATATGTTCCAGATCTAAGGAAAAATCTAATTTCAATAGGGAATTTGGAATGTGAAGGTTTTATATCCATATTTACAGATAAGGCATGGAAGGTCACCAAAGGATCATTGATGATAAAAAAAGGAGATAAGTTATGTAAATGTATTTATGCACTAGTAATAATGATTCTTCTATCTCTTTAGCTTATACATGAGTGGATACAACATTGTGGAATCATAGGCTTGGACACATGAGTCATAAGGGAATGTAGATACTTCATAAAACAAATTTGTTGCAAGATCTTAAACAAATTGATTTGGATTTATGTGAGCATTGTGTTTAAGGAAAACAAAAGAGATTCATATTTCTCGGAGTTGGAAAAGAAAATAAGAGTGGAAGTTTAGATAGATGTATGGGGACTAGCTCAGTTATCATCTCTTGGTGGTTCTTGTTATTATGTTACTTTTATTGATGATGAAAATAGAAAAACTTGGGTTTATTGCATTCGACAAAAATATGATGTTTTTGATACTTTTAAGAAATGGAAAGCTTTGGTTGAGAATGAGACAGGAAAAAGGTTGAAGTGTCTCAGATCATACAATGGAGGTGAATATTTCAGCAAGGAGTTTGATGATTATTGTTCATACCATGGGATTCATAGAGAGAAGACAGTTCCAGGAACACCACAAGAAAATGGTTTTGTCAGAAAGGATGAACAAGACAATCATGGAGCATGGAAGGAGTATGAGATTGCATGTTGGATTTTTCTTACAATCCTTGGTATATATTGTAGATACCATTGTTTACATAATAAACAAAGGACCTTCAATATCTTTGAATGGTGGAATTCCATAGGAGGCATGGATAGGTAAAAAGGTAAACTATTCATTTTTGAAAACTTTCGATTGTGAAGCATTTTTCCATATTGATAAATAAAATAGAACAAAGCTTGAGGAAAAATCCAAGAAGTGTACCTTTATTTGATACGGTGTTAATGATTTTGGTTATTTCTTATGGGATTATGAAAATCAAAAAATAATTAGGAGTAGAGATGTCATATTCAATGAGAATGTCATGTACAAAGATCAGTTGCAAGGAAATAAATAGGAAAAAGAAAAACCAGAATACACAGTGCTTGATGAGATCACTGAAAAAGAAATTCCAAAGGTACAAGAAAATCAAAATGTAAAACAACAGGAGCAACAGGTACCTAAAACTCCTACAAGTGTTTCTAGAATATCTACCAGGTTAAGTAGACCCCCTGAACGATACTCTCCTTCATTGTATTATTTATTGTTGATTGATTCTGGTGAACCAGAATGTTATGAAGAGGCAATGTAAGTAGAAACTAAAAAGAAGTGGGAGCAAGGCATGAAAGAGGAAATGAATTCCCTGGTAAATAACCAGACTTGGAACTTGGTTCAATTTCCTGCAGGAAAAAGAGCATTGCAGAATAAATGGGCTTACAAGTTGAAGGAAGAAGATGGAGAAAAAAAGAGATACAAGTCTAGACTTGTTGTAAAGGGGTTTGAACAAAATAAAGGCATATATTTTGATTAAATATTTTATCATGTTGTTAAGATCACTTCAATTAAAACTATTTTAAGTCTTGTGGTAGTAGAATATTTACATCTTGAATAGTTAGATGTTAAAAAAACTTTTCTCCATGGGGATTTCGAGGAAGAGATTTATATGCAGCAGCCACAGGGGTATGAGGTCAAAGGGAAGGGAAATTTGGTATGCAGGTTGAAGAAGAGATTGTATGGCCTAAAGAAAGATCCAAGGCAGTGGTATTTGAAGTTTGACATGTTTATGATAGAACAAGGTTATAGGAGATTTCATTCTGATCACTATGTTTATTTTAAAAAGCTATAAAATGGAAGCTATATTACCTTAGTATTGTATGTAGATGGCATGCTTGTTGCAGGGTCTAATATGCAGGATATAAATGTGCTCAAGAAGAAATTATATAATTCATTTTCTATAAAGGATTTGGGTGCTACAAAGAAAATCCTTGGTATGAGAATAACAAGAGATATACAAAATCACAATTTGACATTGTCTTAGGGTGAGTACATAGAGAAGGTGTTGGAGAGGTTTAGAATGTAGAATGAAAAAAAAATTAGTACACCTTTGGCCATCCATTTCAAATTAACCAAAGAAATGTGTCCCAAGACATAGTCGGAGATAAAATACATGTCTAGTTTCCATTATTCATCAGTAGTTGGTAGCTTGATGTATGCGATGGTTTGCACAAGACTAGATATTGCACATGCAGTGGGAGTTGTGAGTAGGTATATGAACAATATAGATAAAGAACATTGGGAGGCAATAAAGTGGATTCTTAGGTATTTTAAAGGTACTTATACTCATGCATTATGTTTTTGAGGTTTATACATTGTTCTACAGGGATATGTTGATTCATATATGACAGGTGATAAAGATAGTAGGAGGAGCACCATAGGGTATGTTTTTACTATAGGTGGAATAACAGTAAGTTGGATTTCAAAACTGCAAAAGGTTGTTGCACTTTCAACAACAAAAGTAGAGTATGTAGCTTCTATAGAGGCTAGTAAAGAAATGATTTGGTTAGAAAGGTTTATGGAGGAATTGGGAAAGAAGAAGGAGAATATCATGTTGTATTGTGACAATGAGAGTGTCATTCATATTGTAAAGAAACCATCCTTCCATTCAAATACTAAGAATATACAACTCAGGTATCATTTTATACGATCTGTCTTGGAAGATGGACATTTAAAGTTGGAAAAGATACATACTAGCTAGTATCCTGCAAACATGTTAACAAAGAGAGTAACCAGGGAGAAATTGAGTTCCTGCTCAGTTTCAGTTGGTATTCAAGCATGAAGATGAAGATGAGAAATTTTCTAGTTCCAAGGTGGAGTATAGTCCTGCAGGTACAACAACAATGGATTTGTTGTGATCTGTCTCGAAGTGGAAGATTGTTGGTTGTGGATCCTGATTATCTTCATGTTCCATAGGTCCTTGTTTTCATCCATGTTTATACCCCATGAAGACTGTACACCCTGAAATACTATACACCTCTCCACACAGGGGGTTGCAGGGGGGGCTTGTCATCCCTTTGGGGTCTAGGGGAAAGCACCCCCCCATCAAGGGTTTGGGGGCAAACATTCCTTGATGGGGGTTCGAGGGTGAAGCCCTCGAAGGAAATTTTTTCTTGTAAATGTATATTGTAATTTCATAGTAAATCTGGACCATTCATTATAAGGTCGCAGATCTGATGGTAGAATTTATGTTAGGGTCTTTTTCCCTAGAAGGAAACCCTCTTTTATGAGGGAAATGTATTGTGGCTATGCATCATTACGAATATTGTATTCTAGGAGAGGAGACTGTGAGAGAAATAAGAGGAAGTTGCAGTGGGTGTGTTGTAGGTTGTATCCATTCATTTGTTGGATAATTAAAAGGAGGGACCTGGAAATTTCTCTGGTGGATGTATGTTGGATAATTAAAAGGAGGGACCGAAATTTCCCTCGTGGATGTAGCCCACACTAGGTGAACCACATATATCCTGTCTCTAATGAATTGTGTATTTTCGCAAGTTTTATTTCCACGTTTTTATTTATTTTATTGCCTCACGATCTTGATTTTCTAAAATTCTCTTGACATATGTGCAACAAATGATCCAATTCTGATTTAAACTTTCTTGGTTTCACGACCACCTCAAAGTCGTACTCTTGGAAAAATAGTAGCTAATTTCTTCATGTCCCCACCCCCTAACATCGGCTTGTTGACTAGGTATCTCAACGCAGAGTGGTATGTATACATCTGAAGTGAGATCCAAGTACATAATGTATGAACTTTTGCAAGGAATATACCATCACAAAACCTTCTCATTCTTTCATAGTATAGTTCTTCTCTATAGATGATAACTTCCTACTATTGAATGCAATTCGATGGTCTATCTTTCCTTCACATGGTTGTGCCAAAACTTCTCCTAATTCCTATCGATGATGCATCAACATAAATGGAATTCTTTTGCTCAGCTCTGAAAAAACTAAAACCAGCAGTAATGACCATCTTCTATTTTAATGTATCCAAACTCTTCTAACATTTGTCATTCCACTGATACTTCACTTCCTTCATCAAAAATTTATCCATAGGGCTGTGATTTGCACATATCCTTTGATGAACTTTATATAATACCCTGTATGACCTTATGTGGACTTCAGTTATCGCACAAAATTTGGTGGTGGAAAATCAACAATCATTTCTATCTTGGCAAGGTCCATTGTCAATCCATGTTTACACACCACATGGCCTACAAAAATTCCAAAAGGCGCACAAAAAAATGCAGGTACTTTCTTCATATTCAATGTGATCTGGTATTTCCTACACTTATCCAACAACATTAAGTGCAAAAGTTCAACATGACCTTTCAATAGACTAAACATTTTCCAATCATCTAAACAAATTTCCAAAAACTTATGAATAAAACCCTTGATTAAGGTTGGCTGGCCATTGGATGTCAACCCCAAGAAAGTCCGATAGCTAATCTCTAGGCACAAAGGTTTGAGTAATGGACCCATGTTTGTTTTATGTAAAGATGACTCCATTATTGTCTTGTCACAGTTGATAAGAAGTACACATTTTGATGAACTCCAAAGTGGTCCCCTTATGGTGAAGGTCTCCTCACTCTGAAGACACACTTGCAGATTGAGTTACCCTAGAAGTATGGTCAGATAACCCATTCTTATTTGTGGGATAATGAGATGAAGATGAATGAGTTTTTTGTTGAAACTATCCTAGATGTATAGTTCTTGTCATGCCATTTCCGGTGGTATGGAACGTCACATAACCCCTCACGCTTAGAGATTTATGGCTATGTGAAGTTGAGGACCTCATGAGTCATCTAGAAGCCCCCAAAAGTCAAAGTGTTTGGTAAAAGAAACTATTTAAATAATAAGTTAATGTATGAACCCCAAAATAAGGAAAGTGGTATTACATGAAAGTATAAATAAGAGGCAATTTCATTTTAATCACACTGGAACATATTGAATATCTTTTGTTGTGTAAGGCTTATTGCAAGAACTCATTGATACATCTAAAGTTAAAAAAGTCTGAGGTAGTATGAAGGATTGACGACAAAATTCTCAGATTCAAAGAATACTAAAACCCTAGTTTCGGTATGCATATAGGATGACATTGCTTGTATTAGTGCATACATACCGAGGCATACTGGATGACAATATTAGGTGCTTATGCACACAAAAGATGGAATTGTATTAGGGTGCACACATGTTGGTAAAGCCATGGAAAACTCTGAAGGATGAAGATGCAAAGGTTCTAGATTCCCTGACCAAGATCCTGTGAGAGGGTCTATAGTGCCCTACACATCAGACTTAACCACTGGTCTGCAAGGTATGTATTTACTCTCTATGAATATTTGGATTTTTTATGTATGCATGATAAATGTTTATGGATATTTGAGGATTATCCATAGAGAGACTAGTGGTTGTATGACACTTATTGTATAAGTTCTCATAACCACGTGTAAATACGGTGTTGGTATAATTTATCATCGATACATCTTGTTAGAATTGTGGCACATCTTGTATTTTGGCATATGGCTAAGGTTTTATGCCATGGTTTGTATTTTTTTAAGTGGTTGATGTATTGAGAGGATGAATACTAGAGAGGGGTTTGATGTCTAGATCATTTGAGGGATATTATAATTTCTTTTTATGATTACACACACATTTATATGGCAATGGACTAGGACAAATATATAGAGCCTTTGGCAAGAGGATGAGCACGTGGCATTGATATGTTGGATATAGTGACAAGTTATTGATCTATGTGGAAAGAAGTTACAGAGGGTCATAATTTTTCAAGAGAAAGGAAACCTAGTTTTTGGAAGGCATACGTAGGTTGCATAATAGTTTGCTGTGTACATATGTGGGATGCATAACGTGACAGGGCACGTATTATTACAGTGTAAGCCAGTGGGGATCATGGTGTTGTGTGTACATGTATTTTTATTGATACATGTCTGGCCTGCATAGGATTGGTCATAGGGAAGTTGTATTGGTTGACGCAGCTCGCTGGTATAGGATGATACAATTGTATAGTGGTATATCCCATAGTGATAGTGCGACAATATTTCACTTCATTCTACTCCCCACGTTGCAGACTTTAAGGTGGCGTTGATAGGTGGGTTGTAGCCTCCCTTCCTGTTGTAGCTTGAGAAACTAGGGTTGGAGCCTCCTTCCACTTCTTGGTACTGAAACAAAGGAATTTTGCGCTTCCAATGAATGTAATTCTTCAAGACATATAAGAAAAACATTATGGTTTCCTCACTTTGGCTCCAATGAAACAATCGCGTGTACTCTTTCATGTGTATGATTGTTCATTTTTCATTGCTTCTTATTTTCTAGATTTCTATAGCTATTGGATGATAATTCTACATTGATATAACACTCTGGCTTATATTAAAAGTGGGATTAAATTACTCTATTATTGATTCACCCCCTTCTCAAGAATCCAATAGTTGGAAAATTTAGAAGGTTCCTCTGTAAATCGGCCAACCACTAAAAAGGTAGATCATGGAGAGTAAACGACTTGTATAAAAATTGAATGCGACAATTTGAAGGAAAAAAGTATGCATTTTGGAGCATAAGGATGAAGACATCTATACAGTATTACGGATTTGAAATTTGGAATCAACTGTAGATGGATACACAATACCAACAATTCTACCAACAAATGACAAAGAAGTGAAACTCGCTAGAATAATTCCCACGCCTACAAATGCATTTATGAATGGTCTTGGTGAAACGCTATTCACCAAAGTGCTCTCACTGTAAATTGCTAAAGAGATTTGGGACAAAAATTCAAAATATTTATGAAGGATATTCAAAAGTCAAAGAAGCAAAGTTTCAAACTCTGCGTAGATCAGTTCAAACAACTAAAGATGAAGGAAGATGAGAATATTGTGCTCTTTTACTTTATGAGCCAATGAAACAGTAAATGTAATAATGGGATTGGGAGAAGAAATCAAAGAATCAGAAATTGTTCAAGAGGTACTAAGATTCTTCCCATGATATTTGACCCTAAGATATCATCAATTGAAGAAAGAGCAGAGTATAAACTCAATAAGCATGGACGAATCCATTTGGGAATATCTGCCAACATATGAAAATGAGAACTCAATGTGAAAATTCATATGTAAAAGAAGCACCTCTCAAAGCATCCAAAAGATAAAAGAAAAGGGAAAAGAAACAATAAAAGAACATAGGAACAATAGTGACGCCCCTCGAATATGATGAATAAGTGGCCAACTTGTCAAAAGACTAAACAAGGGAACCAATGACAAGTATAGAGGTAAGCTTCAGCTTAATTTGTTTTAATTGTGATGGTATTGTTCATTTCTTAACAAATGTCCCTATAAGAAAAAGAGAAATGATGAAGGTTACTCAAAAAGAAAACAAACATATGCTAGGAAAAATAACCACAAAGAAAGTTTTCAAGAAAAAAGCTTTATGCACTAAAGAAGACATCTCATCATCACATGAATATGAAGTCGCTGATAGTGAGACAAAAAGAGTTCTATTCATGGCGTGAAAAGACTCTAATAAAGAAGACTCCAAAGAAGAATACAGTTGTGCTTGAAGAAGAATATGAAGAAGTTGGAGAAGAAATTAAAGAGGCAGAAGTTGACTTTCATCGAGAGGAATTGTTGAGTGCCATAGGAAGTTATCAAAAGAGAAAAGAGGAAAACAATAAGCTACAAGAGAACTAGGACAAGAACAGAGCTAATCGAATTGGAACAAATGATCACAAATTTAAAGGTTTAAATTGAAGAAGATAAAAAGAATTGAAGATGCACTCAAAGAAAATCTAGAAGGAAGAGACAGATCATTGAAAATTTGAAGAAGAGATTTCCAAATTAAAAAGGATCTTCAAAAGAAAATATGTAGAACAACTCAAAAGTTTTGAATGACATTATTAGTAGTCAAAGGCCTAATCATGACAAGTCCATACTTAGATAAAATCGAGAGAAATGGATCAAGCTCCAAAACAACCTAACAAGAAACATATGTGTAACTCATGCGTAAACAATCAAATGGATAGGAAGCACTACGTAAAAATTACAGGATTCCTCCACCAAGAAGATCCATTTCTAATCAAAGACCGAAAACAGATAGATCTCAGGAAGCATAGTTGATTCATAAGAGAACCTTCAAGATATTCAATTCCCAAGTATCAAACTATCTTTTGGTTTATGTTATGTAATGTAATAATTTTGGACATAAAGATGTGAATTACGTGAAGTTAACAACAAGAACATAAACAACTTGAAAGTCATACACAAAGGGTTATCCAAGAAGTCCCAGTGAAACACATAGAAGAATCCACGTTTGAATTATTGAGCACTCAAGTGGAATGATACAAGTGTAATAACTTTGGACATTACGGCCAAAGATTGCATGATGACAATCCCTCCTAGAGAACTACAATATAACAATAGAAATCACAAACAATAACCTCAGAAAGGACATGGATAAGAGCACAATCATCAATATGACAATGAAGAATGCACACTCTCTACAAGGTAAGAAAAAGAAATTTATTACATAAGCTGACAATGGTTGTTCAAAAACAAATGACATGTGATAGAGACAGGTTTCTACATTAAGAAAGGAAAGAGATGGATTAGTCTCCTTCATAAATGATGATTCATCTAAAAAATCATTGGAAAAGCACAAATAACGGGAACAAGAATACAAAGGCGTAGTAAGAACAAGTTCTACTAGTAGAAGATATGAAACATAACATTCTAAGTGTGAGTCAAATGTGTGAGCAAGGTCATAAAGTTACTTTTGATTCACAAAAGTGGTGATATAATAAAAGAAGGTTCATGAAAACCGACACATGCCTAATGAACTTCAAGCAACATATATGTGTTAAGTGGAAATTGAAATGAAAAGTGTTGTCTAGGAAAGGAAGATGAAAGTTGGCTATGGCAATGTTGAATGGGTCACATACATTTTGATAAACTTGTCAATGTCAACAAAAAAGAAGCAAATGTAGGCCCCAGATCACACAACCAACCAACACTTTAATATGCAAGCATTGTCAACAAGGAAACGCAAACAAAAACCAGTTCAAATCAAAGGAATATCTAACGACAAGACCACTAGAAATTGTGCATATACCTAACTCCATTTCGACCAACTAAAAAATAGGGTTTAAAAGGTGAGAAACACTTTATGTGTTATTAGCTTAATGGTTATAAGGGCGACCGAATGCAGCTTGTTTTCTCAAGAATAAGTCGACCTTTGAAAAATTCAAGATTTACAAGGAAATGGTTGAAAATGAAATGTATTCAAAAATCAAATGCTTGAGATATGATAAGCAATGGAGGATATTTAAATTCAAAGGAATTTATGGACTAATCGTCACTACCATGGAATAAAAATGCAATTCTTTGTTTCTTGGACACCTCAACATAATGGAGTTGTTGAAAGAACAATACGATAGTATAGGAAATGGATCAAACAATGATAATGGATTCCTAAATTGATAGATATTTTTTTGACACGTGTAATCGCATACAACAATTCACATTCAAAACAAAGTAATGCCTCAAAAAACACCGCCAAACCCCTACAAGCTATGGAAAGGAAGACCAAAGAATGTGAAGCACTTCAAAGTTATTGGAAGAAATTTCCTACATCAAAAGAGGTAAGATGGAAGAATGAGAAAGTTTTGAATCCTCGTGGTGGAAGGGTGCTGATTACTCTTGTTGGTTACCTGCTACAAGGAAAGCATACAAGTGTTACAACCCCTGTATCGGTTCAAAGTTGTGGAAATAATCAATGTAAATAACTGATGAAACATGTAGACAAGAATTAAAGGAAGAAGAAATGAATCAATGGAACAACCTTAATGAAGAAGAAACATAAGATGAAAATAAGGGAAGATGAAGAGGATCCAATGGAAGAAGATAAAATTCAACAAGTGCCTCCAAAGACACCTACAAACGAAAAGCATAGAAGAAAAACATCCTTAGATCGACATCTAAAACAAAAGATGCATGAGTTGAGACTAGAATAATAATGAATTGACTAGAATGAATGCACCTAGAACTCACATCTATGATTGAACCAACCTTCTTTGAAGAGGCCAACAAGGATGAATTTTGGGAATAAGCAAGCCATGGATGAAGAATTGATCAAATAGAAAATGACACCTCGGAAATTGGTTCCAAGACTAATGGATAAGAATGTGATCGACAAAAAAAAAATGGGTTTTTAGGAATAAATTGAATGAAGATGGAAAGGTTACAAAGAACAAGGCTAGATTGGTGTGTAAAAGATATGTACTGTGTTGAAGGTATCAAAATTTAAGAGACATTTTCCCCAGCCTAGAATGGAAGCAATATGATTTATTTTATCTTATGCATGATCCAAAAATACAAAGTAAAATGATGGATGAAATCACCTTTTCCTCAATGGGGAACTTGAAGAAGAAGTTCAAGATTGAACAAACTTAAGGATTTCAGCTTGTCGAGAACACAAATTATGTGTGTAAATTAGCATATTTCAGAGAATTCAAACAAGCCCTAGAGCATGGTACTATAGGACTGGATAATTATCTGCAACAGGAAGGGTTCATAAAAGTAAGTGTAGACAACAACCCTACATCAAGGCAAGTCAAGATAGTATTTTATTAATTGAAGTTTATGTTGATGATATTATTTTTGGTAGTGATGATGATATGTTAAGCCAAAAATTTGCAAAGGATATGCGAATGAATTTGTCATTACTTGGATAAATATCCTTCTTTTGGACTTCGATACATCAAAGAAACCAAGGAATTTTATTTCTCAAACAAAGTATATCATAGAAAATGTTAAAGAGATTTTGAGAATTGAATATTGCAAACCGGGCTTATCACCCCATGGAAACCAAATTGCAAGTTGAGAAACGTATTACGATGATTCAGCATACATATCGTGAGGAAGATGCTCACCGATTGGTAGCCCATCAGATGCGACAACATCCGTATAGATGTAATGTAGGTTGTTGGATAGGTGGCACAATTTCGAGAATCACCAAAGGAATCACATTTATTTGTAGTGAAGAGGATTTTCATATCTCAAAAGGAACATAAGAGTTTGGATTATGGTATGCAAAAGGAAAGGATGTATCACATATTGCCTACACATGTGCATTAGAAGGTTGTATTGATTACCAATCTACACCAGTGGCACAATGTTCTATTTGGGTGAATGTTTAGTATCATTAAGCAATAAAAACTCATCAATATCTTTGTATTCACATTGAGGAAGAGTGTATTGCGTAAAACATCATGTTGTACACATAAATTTTGATGAAACAAACTCGACAGATATGCGTGTTGAATATGATGATCCCATTCCACCCATTGTGATAATATAAGCCTAATGATGTCAAAGAAATCGGTCATGCACTCCAAGATCTAAGAACTTTCCAATCAAGTACCACTTTCTACTGGAACAAAGGCTAAGTAAAAGAACATAAGAGTTGAGTATGTGGGCACAAAAGAACAAGTGGGTGTAGACATATATCTTTACAAAACTACTCCATGGGAATCCTTTGAGGACTCTAGAGACTCCGAGTTATTTCTACTCCAAAATGAATTATTTTGAATTCTTATATTATATGTTTAGATGTACACATGAGGAATCTCATAAAGAGAATAGTTCAAATTGGGGAGAAGCTTGATGAAATATACCTTCCATTAATGAAAAAGGGGATATATTTATCAAATGTAGAGGACAAAGGCATGATTCCAATAGAAGCAATGGTCACAAATATGCAGAAGACAGAGGCATGGTTCCGGGGAGATGAGTGATAAGGAATCTCAAGATTTATTTATTTACATTTCTCGCGATTGCACTCCACTCATTGTCATCAATGCCAAAGGGATATTTTGATTAAGGTTGGTTTTCATTGATGTCAACCCTTGAAAGTCCGTAGAAAATTCGGTAGCACAAAGGTTTAGGTAATGGAACCAATTTTGTTTTATGTAAAGATGACTCCATTATTTTTTTGTCATAGTTGATAACAAGTAACAAAATGGATGAACTCAAAGTGGTCCCCTTATTGTGGAATCCCTCAAGTGGGGAAGACTTTATGGATTGAGTTATCCTGAAGTGCATGGTCAACAACCCATGATTTCACTTTTGGAATAATGAGATGAAGTTCAGTGAATTTGTTAGTGAAACTATCCTAGATGTATAGTTCTTTGTCATGCCATTTCCTATGGTATGTGTGGAACGCCACATTAACTCCCTACCAAGAGAGTTATGGCCATGTGAAGTTGGAGGACCCTCATGAGTCAGCATGTAGTTCCAAAAAGTCAAAGTGTTTGCAAAATAAATTATTTAAATAATGTTAATGGAGAACTCCCTAAAATAAGGAAGTGCGATGCTACATGAAAGTATAAACAAGAGCAAAGGCTCTCCTACTTGATCACACTGAACATATTGAATATATTTTTTTCCTGTAAGGATTATTGCAAGAAAGAACCTATCGATACATGAAGTTGTGAAAGTCTGAGGTAGTATATGCTTTATCATGTTGAAAGTTTTGGAATTACAATGAATACTAATAAACACTAATTTCTGAGGTGTATGCGGGCTAACAATGCATTAGGTGACACACCGAGGCTTACGGATGATGGTGTATTAGGGTGTGTACCTCACGGGCTGATAGTGTATTAGGTGAGTACATAAGCAAATCCTTGGAAACTTGAAGAGATGAAGATGGTCTCTAGATTCTAAGATCAAGCTCCTAGAAGGTCTATAGTGCTTAGATACATCGATTCATCCATTGGTTCAAAAGGCTGTCTTATTTCTATGAATAGTTGACTTTTGATGCATGCATGAGAAATGGTTATGGATATTTAAGAATCTCCTCCCTAGAGAGACTAGTGGCTACATGTGGGAACTTTTGTATAAGTCATAACCACGGTAAATACAATGTCGGTATAATTCTATCATCGATACACATTGCTAGAGTTGTAAGTAATATATTGTATTTTGGCATATAGCAAAGGGTTTATATGGTACATGGTTGAGAGCTTCTATTTGTGAAGTGGTTTATGCATTGAGAGGCTAAATAATTATATAGGGTTTGATGTCTATACTCATGTGAGGGATATTATAATTGTTTAGGATTACACACATTTATATGGCACATGACTAGAGAGAGATATATAGAGCCTTTGGGTAAATAGGATGCGAGCACAAAGCAGGCCAAAAATATAGTTTGGATATAGTGACAGGTTGAATATCTATGTGAAAGAAGTCACAGAGGGTCATAAGTTTTCAAGAGAAAGGAAACCCTAGTTTTAGAAGGCATACATAGGTCGTACAACAGTTTGTCACATACATAATGGGCTTTCCATAAATGTATAGGGTGTGTACATAATGGATGCAAAGAATGCATGTCGTACATGTTACAGTCATGTTGATACACATTCATTTATGGTATAGATTGATTACGTGGCAGTTAAAATGTGCTACGTAGGTCATTGGTACAGGTTGATATAGTTGTAAAGTGGTATATCTCATGTTGATAGTGTGGGACAATGGTTTCATCATTCTACTGCTGGCCAAGGCGGGACAAGGCAATGATAGGTGGTTGTAGCCACCTTCCGCCAGTCAAGAACCAGGGTTGTAGCCTCCTTCCTGTTGTATCCAAATAATTGGGAGTTGGAGCCTCCCCTCGTAGCCGGAGAAACTAGGGGTTGGAGCCCCTTCCGGCCACTGAAAAACAAAGGAAGTTATGCTCCAATGAATGTAATTCTTCAAGACATATAAGAAAAATCCTCATTTTGTGGTTTTCTCCCACTTTGGCTCTACCTAAAACATTCATGTACTTTGTATGTGTATGATTTTTCATTCGTTCATTGTTTATTTAATTCTATAGTTATTGGATGATAATGCTAATGCTAGATATAACACTTGATTATATGGTTAAAATGATTAAATTTCTTTATTAATGACATTCACCCTCCTCTCAATAATCCAACATAAACACTTTGAAGGTTGCAACAACTACTCAAGCTGTTGTTGTGCATTATTCAACCCAAAGAACATAATTGTATACTAATAAAAGCCCTATTTTGTATCAAAGGTCCTCTTATATAGGTCTTATTTCACAATCCTAATTTGGTGGTATCTTGAGGAATCCATCTATAAAGAATAAGCTTCTTGACCCCTACATTCTCTAAGATTTCATCGATAAAAGGCGAGGGAAAAGGGATCATGTAAACATGCATCATCTAACATCCTCAGATCTACGCATATCTTGATTCCTATTGTCTTCTTGTATTGAACCACCATAGGATGATCCACTATTATTATTCTTCAATAGGTTCTATAATTTCATCCTTAACATTCTTTCTATCTCTAATTTTACCTTCTCCTCAGATATTTTAGCTTCATCTCTATAGATCTCCGTCGCATGTGTTTTAACATTTGGTTTTAGTGGAATATTCATTTCACCTAATTCTCTATAGATTCCTTTAATCTCTAAGACCATCAATGGAAATAGATCATGGTAGTCATAAGTCAAAATATTTTTACAATGCTTCACCTAATAGTCCCCTACATGAAATTAGGTTTCTCGTTTATACCAATGTTCACTTTTATGTGGGTCCCCCAAGGGATTTGTAATATGGTTGACTCCGATCTTTGGTCCTTCACCGCTGGCCCCATTCAATCTACCACATCTCAGTAAATTCCTGGATTCTCATCTTGTATTCTTCTATGACAGTGGAGGCATGACCTCTTCAACCGCCATAGTGAATTTCAGCATTATATTAAAGGTGACGATCCCAACAAGTAGTCCTCCATGAAAAAAATATTATTCTTGATAACATCCAAGTCTAAGTCAATCAATGGATTATTATTTTCAAAACTCAAGGTTACCTTGAAGTTCCTGGTCAACTCTTCCCAATCTCTTCTCCCTCTTGGCACTTCTAATTCAATGTACCAATTCTTCGGAATAGTGTCCAGAGTACGCACAAATAAATGAGTCCATTCTCCCTGAGGTACTAATCTCCATTAAGTAGTACACTTTGTAACATGATCTTCTAGAAAACTTAATCCACTATACTTCACCATGATTATTTCATTATCTGACCCAAATCTGACTTGTAGTAACCTTCTTCGCTATTGCAAATCTTTTATACCCTCTTTGTGAACATACCACCATCTTGTTGAAGTCTCTTTCAATGAGACATCTAAGAACAAGAGTCTTTGTTGATCTAGAATCTACATTTAAAACACTAATAAAATATTTTGTAGATATCAGTCCAATATACCTTGGAGGTTCGTCTATTTCGGTCCTAATCCATCTCAATGCGGGGTAATTCAAGCACAATTTATGGTCGACACTTCATGCACATTTGCTCTACCCTCTAGAGCCTGGTCCGAAGGCGATGAGATTATGCTTATTTAATCCAAGTATTCTTCGGGCTTGTGGTAGGATTGACATAGTGATCCATTCATGTAGTCATATTTTCATGTACAAATTATCAAGTCTTTTCTTGTTGGTTCTACATACTCAATACCATTTAGCATGTAATGATTGCATACCTTGGCATTCCACTTCAAACACTATCCGACTATTTTTAAGTCAATGATCATCCTAATATCAAAATGCCCAACCCCAAATTCCAACAATGATGGATATGGTGTGCTTCCATCTACTATCTCATTTGCTTCAAAGTATGCTACACTGCACACCCCATCAATATTGACATTTACTCTTGTTAACCTTTTTACTAGGATGATCTTATGTTGGGTCACTAATATCAACTAGATACGAGACCAAATCAACTTTGACTAGCCCATCATTTCCCGCATGCTCCGTATAACATTTACATATGAACCTAAATATAGAATTATATTATCCATTTCGTAAGATCCTATCTACACACTGAGCCTGAACTCCCTATTTGTTCACTTCTTACTATGCACCTAGTTAATTTCTCAATGTGTGAAAGGTTTATCTTTCTCTTCGGAACAATGGTAAATCATTCTACGCAGACTACTCAATGCAGATTCATCCTTCATTAAGTCTAATTAGCTTCTTAAAAATATCTCTTCAAAGTACTTTTAGCTCATCATTTCATTTCTCAAAATGATCATAGACTAGAAAATATCATATACCGATGGTTTATCATACAACAATGGCACAATTGAAGTTGAAGCTATCCAATATACTCCCATTTAACTTATTTTCTTTCTTCCTGGTAAGTCTCTTTCTTTTTCCTTTGATCAAACAATGGTAATGGCTCCACTACATTCCTTACCCATTGGTGAATGTTATCCCCTTTTTCTGTCACATCCACTCCAATTATCTTTCCTCCACACATAACTACTGGTATCTTAGATTGTTCATCATGTGCTTCAACCACTACTATTTGTATGTTCTGGTTTTGGTTCCATCTTTGTTCATTTTTATCTCGCTGAGAAAATCATTAGTCACAAGTGGGTCTAGCGGCTCTTAAAAATACGCGGTAATGTCGTGGTGCCTTGATTTGGGTAGTCCATCACTAAATGTCAAGTTTGGCAGGATTCGCAATTATAAAAATGATTCGCCCCTCCCTCCCACCAAATAATTCTCATCCCTCAACACAACCTCTCCCTCATTCCACCCTCGGTTAAATACTCTACAGTATTATACCATGGAACCTCCTTTGTCATTGCATTTTTATAATTTGAGTTTTGTAAGCATAAGGCAAGGATTTGTCCTGCTAAGTTGAATGTGCTGCATAACTCTTCTTCTCTGCATCTCCCATGCATTTGAAAAACTTATAGAAAAAAATTCCCGGCATACTCTTTGCACCAAGTAATGATGGGTAAATGTCTACCATATCCCATGTCTTTCATATTGTGAAATATCCTACTCCTCATTCTAATGGGTTTGGTGCTCTTCTAGTGATATATTTCACAAATGTTGGGCATCTGCCTTTATGATGTCCTTTTTTCTTACAAGTAATACACCAAACTTGTCTGTTTTTCCTTTTCCCTTCATTATTTCCGGATACAATTGACTTCATTTTTGTTGATGTATAATGGTATGAGTTTTAGTTTATTTTAAGGTAAGACTATTCTAATGGATAGTACATGTCATGCCATTTCGAAGATATGTGGAATGCTACATAACCCCCTCACGATTAGAGAGAGTTATGGCCTTGTCAATTTGGAGAACCTCCAAGGAGTTATCTAGAAGGTCAAAAGAAGTCAAAATTATTCTAGAAGATCCTACAAGAATTTTACTAGTCAAATGAGTAAAACTAGGATTTAATCATGGGTTAAGCTATTAGTAATAAGTAAAAATAATTAAAATAAAATTAGTTGCAACTATATGGAGAATTTACTTTTTGTAGCAAAGTGGGTTAGAAGTGACAAGTGGTTAGAAGTGGTTAGCCTCTAAAGAAGGAAATTGGGTTAAGTTGGTTTGTAGCTGTAACCCCCTTGATGAAGCTTACATGAAAGTATAAATAAGAGAGAAAGGCTCTCCCATTATTACCGCCTGTTGAGCACATTGAATATATATATTATTGTGTAAGGTTTATTGCATGTACTCGTTGATACATATGAAGTTATGCAAGCCTGAGGTAACACGAAGGGTTGAGGGAGAAAGTCTCATAATTACATTGAAAAATAATCGAAAAAACCCTAGTCTTTTAGGTGTACACGAGATAGTAGTATAGTGGGGCACGTACATGAGGGTGAATCCCTAAAAACCTGATAATATGAATATTCCGTGCCTCTATAGTCCCAAATGAAATCTCCTCGAGAAGGTCTATAGTGATAAGGTACACTTACATTCATCTACCGGGTTCAAAAGGTATGCATTATTTCTAAGAATAGTTGGATTTTTTATCTACATATGAGAAATGTTTATGGGGTTTGAGAATTTTCCCTAGAGATATTAGTAAGACCTTCTGCATAAGTCACATCTACATAAATACATGATGTCGGGTATATTCAATATTTATCATTGATACATCCTTTTAGTGTAAAGTGTTGAGGTACATCTTGTATTTATTGACATATGGATAAGGGTTTTTGTGACACATGGTTGAGAGCTTGTATATATGAAGTGGTTGATGTATTGATAGGTTGTATACCAGAAAGTGTTTCATGTCTAGTCCATATGAGGGTCATTATACTTGAATGGAGCATAAATAGAGAGATATAGATACATTTGGTTAAGGGATATGTAAGATAATGTATGCATAGGGAACAATCCATGTGTTACTAATCGACATGTTATAGGTTATTTGAAAAGAGGAAACATAGTGTCTAAGTTTCAACAAAAGTGGAAAACCCTTGTTTCAAAAGGCATACAAAATTTGTAGTATATACAGGCCACATACCAACGTGGGTTGCAGTACAAATAGGTCGCATACATATGTGAGTTGAATGAGCAGGTCGCGACAATTGCTGGTTTTGATTGTATATATTGGCACTTTACAAGTTGGTTACATGATAGTGGAACAAGTTGGTTATAGACTATTGGCTCAGTTTGGTACAGGTTTATAGAAATATATATCACAAGGAAAGGTGAGTGGCTCACCATCTTACTTATATTTCAGGGCGCCAGGACGAGGTAAGGATAGGTGGTTTTAGCCACTTCCTGTTGTAGCTGGATAACATAGGGGTTGTAGCCTCTTTCTGGTTGAAGCTAGAGAATTGGAAGTTGGTAGCTTCCCGGTTGTAGCATGAAAATATAGGGGTTGGAGCCTCCTTCCAGCTTGTAGCTAGAGAACAAAGGAAGTTGGTGTCTTAATGAATGTAATTCTTTAAAACATATAAGAAAAAGAATTCTAGTTTTCTTGCTTTGGGTTTCCACATAAAAAGAGGGCGTGACTGCATGTGTATGATTTTTCATTGTTCATGGTTTTATTTATCTTTCACTCTATTAGATGATAATGCTATATTGACTATAAAGATAAGTAACACTTGCATATTGTGGTTAAAGGATTAAAAAATCTTTATTAATTATTCACACCCCTCCTTAAATCTAACAATTGGAATTAGAGTAGGTTCCTTTAGAAATTGGTTTAACCACTAAAAGGTAGACTATGGAGAGAAATAGTATGTATAAAAATGGCATACCATGGTTTAATGGAAAGAACTATGAATTATGGATAATAAGGATGAAAGCATATGTACAAGCACAACTATTTGAGTTTTGGCAATCACTTGTAGATGGATACAAGAACCAATAGTTCCAATTCAACAAATGAAAGTGGAAGGAAACTTATTCTAAATAATTCAAAATACAAAATGCACTCTCAATGGTCTTTTTGATTCGATATATGCAAAGTTATGAAGTGCATCTCCACCAAAGATATTTGGGACAAACTTTAGAATATTTATGAAGGAGATGAAAAGTCAAGGAAGCAAAGCTCAAACATACAGAGGTCAATTCAAAGCAAATAAAGATGAAGGAAGATGAGAATATTTCATCTTATTTCTTATGAGTTGATGAAACATTGAATGCAATCATTGGATTGGGAGAAGAATTTGATGAATATATAATTGTTCTAAAGGTACTAAGATCTCTGCTAATGAGATTTGTTCATAAGATCTGAGTACTAGAAGAAAGAGCAGATCTATACTCAATAAGCATGGATGAACTACATGTAAGATTCATAGCCTATGAAATGAGAACCAAACAAGAGAATCCAGGTATAAAATAAGCAACATTCAAATCATCCAAGAAGTCAAAGAAAAAGGGAAAGTAAAAATAAAAAGAAGACAACATCAACAGTGACATTTTAGAAGATGATGAAGAAGTGTCCAACTTTGTCATAAGACTGAAAAAGGGAACCAAGGGAAAATATAGAGCAAATATTCCATTGATTTGTTCTAATTGTGATGGTATTGGTCATTTTTCTAACAAATGTCCTCACAAGAAAAAGAAAATAAATGAAGAATATGATTCAAATATAAAACAAACATATAAAGGAAAAAGAACCAAAAAGAAAGTCTTCAATAAAATTTTATGCACCAAAGAATATGGCTCCTCATCAGATGAAGATGAATTCAGTGAAAGTGAGACGAAAAGAGTTATATTCATGGAAATAGAAGAATCTGATAAGGAAAACACTGAAGAGGAATATGAAGAGGCAGAATTTGACTACAAAGAAGAACTGTTGAGTGCTATAGAAATTATAAAAAGAGAAAAGAAGAAAAACAAGAAGC
>SNQJ01S0129431.1:0-17760 GCA_010110895.2 Picea sitchensis
ACAATTAAGCATGGGTTCTCTTACTCCACAAAGCGTCTTCCCGTGAGGGCTTTCACCATAAGGGGACCACTTTGGAGTTCATCCATATTTACTTCTTATCAACCATGAAGAAACGAATAATGAGTCATATTTACATCAAACACTATTGGGTCCATTACCCAAACATATTTGCTATGGGTCTTTCTTCAAGGGTTGACATCAATGACAACCAACCTTAGTCAACAATTGGTGAACTCTGGCATTGTTTGGTCCCTTTCCTACCGTAATGTGGTCCATCTTGTATATAAGTCGTCATAACTCCCAACATGGTAGTATTGTTCCTTAATAACATCCCTAAAAGAACCCTAAGTGGATACAACTAGAAACAATGTATATTCCTCTATTTCCTTTTTCTCACAGAAAGTCTCCCACAAATCTTTGACATGGGGGACAACCTTAAGAAGAACAAATGTAATCTTTTCTCTATCGGAAAATTTATGGACAAAAGAATACCCTTCTAGAAGGTTTAAATATTTTTCTACAACATTTGCATCTATTTTACCTTCAAATATAGGAATATCAAAATTGATCTGTACCTTGAAGGGGACGACGCCTCTGCTCAAGGAAGATGCATCTCCTGTTGGAAGTCGTCGAAGGATTTGCACAAAATTATCCATCATCTCATTCCTTTGTCGTGCGAGGGATTCCTGGAGCAACAGTTTAAAGGGATCTCTTGCCCCATCATCTCTATTTTCCTTCCCCATGGGCAACTGTCAAGATCGACGAGGCCAGTCTTGCAAAGGATCAACTAGTTTGAGTCCCAACTTCTTATACCCTAACCTCGTTGGGGACATGCACAGAGAAAAAAATCAAGAGTAGACTGCTCTGATACCATTGATCTATATTTATGAGCAAAATGAAATGAAACACATATCTTTAACATTAACATAGATATACATAGAACAATAACAGAGATACAATGAAACTTAACTTCTATTCAATAAAGAAATATGTTGAAACTGTAAAATGCAGAATGAAACAATCTTGCTCGAATAATGGTAGCTAATCTTTGAGAAGAGATGTGGAAGCTACATGCATTCTCCTGAGCAAATTACAATGAAGCCTCCAGGCCTTTTCCCAACTTATCATAGATTTCAGTTCAATATTGTCACTTTCCCAACTTTACTTCATGGTGTTCTTGATCCAAATAATTTGACATTGCATTCATCTCGACAATTTGAAAACTTGCTAATCTAACAGTATATCCATTTTTTTTTATAAAATTTAAATGAGTAACAAATATAGGACAATTTATGGATCTTTATTTCACTATATTCTAATGGTTACTCATGAGGAGCATGAGGAGAAGCAAACGCTTTGGAAAAATAAGTTAAACCTATATGATATGATGATGTTAAATATTATCCCACATTGATGGGCACAGTTGATAATAAACAAAGAAGGAATTATACGAAGGGAGGCGGATTAGGTCATCATTACGGAGCCATGTGGTCGACACAAAACAAACTATTCTTTCTCCTTTTACTAAAGAATACCGTGTGTTGGCCACCTATAGAGGCATACGCCAATTTTTGAAGCCTTCAATTTCTTATAAATGGAGGTCAACAACACTTAACACAGAAATGGATCAGTTGGCCGCTCAGGCGGCCATAGAGAGGAGAGAAGAATATCCATAGGCGGTAGCCAGGTGTTGCTAAAATTAGGAGCATCATATTCATTTCTATGAGATCTTTAATGCGATTACATATACTACTGGTTTCTATCTGAAATGAGGCATTTATTTATACCGAGGTCAGCTTTTATTGTATTCTTTCACTTGCATCGCCTTGTCTCATGCATCTGTAATTCTTAGGAAAGTCGAAGATCCAATGTTTTACATACCCAAACTTGTAAACTAAGAGTCTGATCTGATTTGGAATTTCTATTCATATCAGAACTGATAATTACAGGAGTTGGGTGCTTCATGGTCTGTGATGTCAGAATTGAGCTTTGCATTCGTTTGAAACTGGTGTAAGGTTTAAAACATCCAACTAGTGTAAGGTTTAAAACTTACACTAGTTGGATGTGGAATTAAATTCTGCATTCAATGATTACCCACTCTACTTTTATTTGATCTCACATTGCAAAAAGAAATGCTCCCTTGTATTTCTAATTTCACTGTGTGCATAGTGTGTGCTCGTTACATGTGGAATTTAATTCTACATCTAATGAGTACCTACACTTGAATTTGAGTGAACCTATAAAGTGAAAAGTTGAAAATACTATTGAAAAAGTGGCTTTCTTTCTTTCCTTTGGAAATTCATAACCCTTATTTTATTATTTTAACTATTATTATAATATTTTCCTTATGAGACCCATTTTAGACCTCTAAATTTCTCTAATATGAATCTTCTTAATATAATGGAAGGCTATCCTACTCATGTGTATATGTTTGTGATGTATCTTGATGATATCTTCATTGTTGTTTTTATTGTGTGTGCTTTAAATTGTGTTAGCTTTAATGAATTCAATTAAAGGTTAACAAATGGATTCCACACCCCAACTAAATGTCTCATACTTTGCACATCAATTAGTTGGCAGGTATCAAACATGCTTTTGGTGAGACCCCATTCCTTTAAAAGGTTGAATATGTTAGCATACTGAGACTATTGTGGACCATTGTTAAACATGTTTTTCAAACCCTAGGTCTCTAAAAGAGCCAAAAACTTTGTTGATGGGGATTCTCAGAACAATACTTGTAATAGTGAGGCAAGAGACACCATTCACCTAAATGGTACTTTTTTACTGCAATTTGAACGTGGTTTAGGCATAAGGAAAAACATTTTTTCATAATTCAAGGTAGTTTATGTTCTCATGCCCTTAGCACAAGAACATGGAGTCAAGGAACTGCAGATCTTTAGTGATTCAAAATTGAAAATATCTTGGCTAAATGGCATGATTAGAAATTGTAACTTAAATATCATGGCTAAATGGAATGATTATAAATTGTAACTTAAATATCATGCAAACATGTGATGAGGGAGCACAACCAATTACTAGAAAGTCTTTGAAAGAGATGATGTGATAGCCAATATGTTTCCCTCTTGGTGACAAAATACTCTAGAGACTCGGAGAAGGCCCTCCCTCTCAACCAATTATTTTTAAGCTTTTCATTGGTGTTTTTAGTTATGTATAAACCATCTTCCATTTTTTTTAAGGCCCTCCCTCTCAACCAATTATTTTTAAGATTTTCATTGGTGTTTTTAGATATGTATAAACCGTCTTCCATTTTTATAAGGCCCTCCCTCTCAACCAATTTTTTTAAAGCTTTTCATTGGTGTTTTTAGATATGTATAAACTGTCTTCCATTTTTTTAAACTTTAATTCATATACTAATTAGTGGTTAATCAATTTTGGAGCCAAGGTCAACAATAGTCTTATTAGAGTTACTTTTTAATAAGATGTTTGAATCTTCCTCTTTCTAAAATTTATGGAGGCCTATATGGTCACTCTTTATACAATATACATTTTTCTTTTAAATAATGGAAAAATGTGTTTTTTTTAAGAAAAAAATACACATACACATGTATGTATTTATGTATATACATGTGTGTGTGTAACTGTTACATGTTTCCTATTGAGGTAGTTCAAGTTTTCATTGGGTCTTCCTTCTATTATTGGATCGATCCACCTTTCTCCTTGTCATTTGTTGTTTTGGAGGCATTTTAGTAAGAATGTATTGCAAGAAAAACACCAAATGGAAACAATCAGGGAAATAAATATGTAAGTAAGGATTCACTTTGTTTCTCTAGCTTCATCAATAATGACTCACAACCAAACAAGGCCAAACAAATGAGTGATCAAACAAAACAAAATACATGTTCAAATACTAATATCAATAAATTAATACAATGTCTTATTTGAAGCATTCAATCACATAAGAAACATGAAAACAATTAAATAACATAGCTCGATTAATATCCAAATAACCCAAACTTAGTCATAGTGACATTAAAAAATATTTTTTTATTGTTGTATATCCACTGTATATCCACTCCACTGGTACTAATTATGGAAAAAATTTGTCCTAGTTTTGACCATTTTTCACAAGGAAAATTTTTAACCTAAATTGAGTAGTTATTTTCTTATATAATTTAAGATTCACAATAGTGGTTGAAAATTAGTTCTAAAGTATGGTCTATATAATGGGTTGTATATAGGGTGTTATAACTGTCTATAGGAGGGTTAAAATACTAGTCATTAAAAATGTTGAAAGCTTTATATTACAGTTTGAAATTTTGAATTTTACATACTATAATTGATGATATATCACTGAGATAAATAATTCTCTAAAATATATATGGGTAATTTAATGATATTATCTCCCAAAGGGGTTGGATCCAATGTTGGAAAGCGAGGAGTTTTTCACCGTTGGGCAAGGTTCAATTCTCATGAGGGCCTCGCCTAAAGCCATGTGGGTACCTTGAGGTAGTGGTCGAATGTGTGGTTGCACCTAGAGATATTACAATAAATGATATCGTGACTTGTGCACACATATGTGGATCAAATCTCACCCCCATGTCCTTCAACTTTTAAGTCAATTCCTAGCACGATTGGATTTTGAGGGTTTTGTTCTGTAAGGCAACGAAGGTTCGAAACTCGGGGTAATCGAGAAGAGACATCCAAAAAAATCTAGCAATGTTAAGGGTTGTTGTGGTCCAAATCGGGTGCAATCCTTAGGTGATTTTTATGGCTTAGATGCCCATGGGTCACGATTTATTAGACCACGGGCCAGTCCCGCAGGTAACGGACATGCTAGCAAACAAAAAAAAAATTGAATGATATTATCATTTGTTAATTTTTTTTGTTAAACAAGAATGTGTATAATTTGTATATTGGCTGCGACTAAACAAGATAGCAAGGTAATATAAGGTAAAAAGAGTAGTCTTGTCTCAAATGCTTCATAAATCTCCCAAAATTAGAAATCGGTTTCTAGTATATGTTTTAGCCCTATTTTTCTTGTTGTATACCTACAAACTATACTTGTATACTATTTAGTGAACTGATTCAACAATAAAACTACTTTCAAAACATAATAAAACCAAAAATATATTAGCTCAAGCCCACTGAGGGCTTCATGCTTAGCACTACCCTGAGGGTTGGCTATTTGGTCAGTAGGTCTTGTGTCCATATTACACTCCATGCCTTGACCTTGTTTCACTATATCTTCCTCTTTACCTCTAAGAGATTCATATCTAAATGACCCTATACCTCATATACTTTTTTCTTTTAAGGAATTGAAGTTGGCTTCCAAAATTGCATACTTCTTCTTAATTCTCTCCATATGCCATGAAATCATTTTCCTTTTTCTTGTGAGCTTTGAGCTACTTGGAAGTGATTATTACATGCATATTAATATCCTATTTTTCCACTGCTACTCTACATTCCTAGTCTTATTTCCAACCTTCCTACCTTTAGATAGAAAAAGACACGACCTTCTAAGTCTTAGTAACCTAACACTTGCATATACTCAAACCCCTCCTTGGGTATCTTTTTTCATAAAGGGCATAATGGTATGAATCAAAGTGATAACTATCCATGACCGTAAAAGATACTTTACCAATTCCACTCCACTAGAGACTAAACCAACTCCCAAATATGGACTAAACAAATTCCTCTCCACTAGATGCCTTAGGAACCCTAGCTTGATTCCCAATGAGCAACCCATACAATGCAATACCAAGAGGGAGGATCACCAAGAACTCTAGGAAATACAAGAACTCCATACCTCAACTTCCCTCATCTGATTACACATAGAAAACACACATAGAAGAGACTATGAGCCTACATTATATGCCATTAAATGGAATTTACCCCACCATTCCATCCTTAATGCACTAACAAAATTTGGCACGGGTGAAATGTGAAGTGATGGTACTCTTCACTGTGGGGTATTAATGCCCATCCCTCCACCCACCTCATAGTGAACTACATGCCACTCTAATTTGTGTTCATTAACGAGGTTTCTTTCAAACAAATGTCATGGAAGATGGGTTGTTAGAAGTCCCCCCAATTTATGGGCCATGTTTGTTTTTTCAATTGTCAGTGCTTCATTGGCCTTGGAGTCTAGGGGGTTATGTGCTCTCAATACCTAGTAGAACTCAATATCATCATATCTTTTTCCCTTCATTATTCAAAAATGGTATAAAAGGATAAAACATTGATACACATTGAAGGCCGGCAGCACACAAAATCCATACGGTTTCAAGCAAGCTTCATGAGATCTATAGCTAGCCCAAAACACATCCTTTCATTTCTCTCGTCTAATTCTTACTGATAAGCCATGATTATAAAGAAACCTTGCATCATAAAAAATGTTCGACCATAAACAGGGGCTCACAAAAAACTCTCTTACCATAGTTGTTGTAGCCTATTGTTAAACCCTTCTACTGTAACTTTTTCTTTCCCTTTCTTCTCACGATTTCTCTTACCGTCTCCTTCTTGACTATTTTGTTTGAATTCCAATTGGTCCATAAATGAATCAACAGGGACCCTGAAACTCAAAAATCTACATCTTCTGTTTAACAAACCAGACTTGAACATGGCCTCCTTTCTTTCTCCAACGAGATACCTAGAGCCAGATCCATTGCCTCCTTAACTATTAAACCTTATGCATAATATCAATATGGAGTATGAAATATTGTCCACTAAAGTATTTACGTCGACAGTAGGGTTTGAACCTGTGCGAGCGAAGCCCAATAGATTTCAAGTCTATCTCCTTAACCACTCAGACATATTGACAACTGTGCAGTTAATTGAAAACACAACGTTATGATCAAATGAAATAGAAAAGATTTTTCTCTCAACTTAAATTAGGTTGTTTTTCTGTTTTTCCTATAAATTAATTTCACGATGGAGATACTTATGTTTACCTTCTTTTTGCTTCGAATATGGAAATTCTACTAGCCTTAACCTCATTGACGTAAAGTTTTCCTACAAAATTTATAATTGTGTACTTGACAAATCAAATTCTACTAGCTAGAATAATAAAAATAATAATGTCTTTCATGAAAAAATTCACTTGAATCTAAACCCTCACTTGAATTCATTGAATTCTATAGAAATTCATTTGAATCTAAACCATAACTTGAATTCAATTTGGATGGAACCGAGTCTAGGAAGATGCCAAGGTTGGGGTTGCTCAACAAGGATAATGCCCACGGAAAAGGAGACATCGCAACAAGGAAGAATATGTTTGATTGCAAAGGAAGACTTGTTCGGTGTTTTCTTTGCAACAAAATCCACTTCACAGTAGACTATCCAATGAATACTAAGTCGGAATGGTTGGAATAAGACCAAGTGCAGTAGGTAGAGAATATTTCCACCACAATGGAAGTATTCCAAAGGCCTGGACCTTCAAAGGAGATGTTGGAAGTGGTGGACACTTTGGCAGCACATATAGATGAATTCAAAGATAGAGGTTGTGCATAACATTCACAAGTTGAAAGAGAAGTACTTTTCTTTGTGGATGTGATGGTGAGTGGGGTGCAGGTGGCTAATTTGGTGGACATCGATGTGACCCACAACTTTCTGAGTGAGAGGACCGTGAAGTCACTCCCTTGTAAGCCTAAGAGAAACATGACCATGTACAAGGTGTTCAATTTAGTAGTGGAACCAGTAGTTAGGGTGGTTCCCTCCACATCTTTGAGAGTTGTAAATTGGTTTGGAAATTGGAACTAGATGGTTTCTCCATTGGATAATCATGTGTTGGTATTGGGGCAGGACTTTCTCATATTTTCCAAGGTAGTTCCACTCCCGCACACATGTTTCTTGGTTTTCCTGGATGAAGCCAAAATGCCAAGTATGTCCATGATGATGAAGAGGAATATTGGATGTGGTGACTTATGAGTCATCTCAACCCACACCACACATAGACACGATGGTACACCCAATGGTCGTGGTGGTTGGAGGGTGTCGTGAGGTGTATATATGGACAAAGGTGGAGCAAGCCAAGAGATATGCGACAAAGGGACAAAGAATCAACACTTGAAGTGAAGGGTGAAGACTACAACTCGGGTGGGGAGGAAGAGATGCAAAGAGATGGATGATAACTAGCCAGGAGTGGGGGTGCACAAGAATATTCAGTGAAATCTTGACATAGGAGGCACACTATGAGGTAGAACTGAAGTCTTGTGGGTTCTTGGTGAAGGGATCCTTGTGACAGGAAGAGATGGTCAAGTTTGTGGTGAGCACACATCTAGGGAAAACTACAAGGGTGTGAATATTGTTGTGATAGTGAAGTCTAATGGGGTGAATATGTGTATGAGAGATTTGTCTTGGTGAGGTGAGGCGAGTTGTGCGACTCTACCCATGTTGTAAATTGAGTCAATAATGCTCATATTGTAACTTTGTTTAGCATAATAAAGACAAGCCAGGTGTTAGGAACCACTGGTTCCACCCACACTATAAAATAGTGTGTCTTTTATGTTTCACAAGTGTTCTCTTTGTTTTGTGATTGTATGCTTAAATTACTAAGTGTTGATAGTGATCACAAATTGTCTAAGTATACAAGTGAGTCACATCAAGTAGGAGTGTGACTTGCTCATAGCCTAGAATGAAGTATGGGTATTCTCTAAGTGAAGAGGTGTAGTCTGGGTGAAGTATCCTTGGTGTTGTCAAGCTTTCAAGTGAGAACCGCCGCGGTGTTGCATGACCCTCAAATGTGGGGCAACTTGGTTGCGCCAAGTCGGAAAAGACCCTGGGCACACGGTGGGCGTGTGACATCATCCACTTCAATTGGCATGATTTTTGAAATTTGTACTATTTTTTATCAAACTACATATGGTTATGGTGATAATTAATGACAATCTCCTTACCCAAGATATAATGTTGTCATTGCTTCATAAATGGGACAATTGCATAAAGCTCGGAATTTTAGGCTAAATAGTTTTGTATGGCATTGATGGAGTATTCAAAATGGTACACGACATGGTATCATGTATTCCATTAAATATAGGTTGATTCTAGCCTACTATGGATCTCTACAAAGTTGGCCTTTTTAATAGACCCCAAAATTATCATTTTTCACAAAATTTGATATTTCGGATAGACCCAAAACTTTGTCAACAAAAAATTCACGAAGTTTTTCCTTATTAATAAATCCCATAAGTATCATTTTCATGAAGTTGGAATTTTATTAATACACCCTAAAATATGCCAATTTTCACTAAGTAGGTATATTTTTGTATACCCTGATTTATTTTTAATTTCATAAAGTTGTAGTTTTCTTATGAACCCAAAACTACCAATTTAACGATGTCGATGATTTTTATAAACCTATCAGTATTGATAACCATATATGTGAGTTTGAATTACTCATGTCCCTTAAAAACTTGATGTTGTGTATGTTGAACACAAATATGTGTGTGTGTGTGTGTGTGTGTGTGTGTGTGTGCGCGCACACACACACACATACACGTGCGATAATTCCTTCACTAAAATTATGTTTTCACTATCTCATTAAAGGTCATGAACCAATAAACTTGTTCTAGTTCCATACTTAGTATGGACAATTAAACTTTTCATATGATGAATTATTCTAATTCCTCAATGATCCTTCTTATTGAAAACATAATCATATTCTAATATTTGCAAAGGGGTTATTTTCCTATATTCTATTTGTCTTGACTTTATCTAGATCATAAAGACTAAGATAAAATGATGTAATGAAATTATGAAAACTAAGTGCATAAAAGGAGATGAAAAATAAGGTACCGGTTAAGGATGTTATCTGTACACGTAAAACATTTCAATTTGACATAATTTGAAGTTTAATTGCACCAAAAAGTTCTCTACAACCCAATATGAGGGAGATGTTGTCACATAACATATGTGACAACATAAAAAATATTAAATCTCTCTCTCTCTCTCTCTCTCTCTCTCTCTCTCTCTCTCTCTCTCTCTCTCTCTCTTCAAGAGTGAGAATATTTTGTTTCTTGGAATGTTGTAAATTTTTTGGCAACTTTTAGGGTTTTGAATTTACATCATTTCGGATCAAATAACTTTTGGTGTGTTTCTATTGGGCCTCATTTTTGACAGATTTTCAAGGAGTATTTCGCTTAACATTCTAGGATTATTTTATACATGTGTACCTTCAGTACCTTTTATTGTCCTATTTCATCTATTATCATCCATTTTCACTCATGTAAACTTCATTAGGCATAAAAGTGATAATATGGTTGAATTCTTGTGTTTTGATGATTACTTAGAGTAGATGTTGTGATGTCCTAACTCACTCCTAAAATTTGTAGCAGGTTTTGGTCATTTCTAGTTACTACCTGAATTGCAGTCTATGCGACTACTTGAATTGCAGGCTTTGACTACCAAAATTCTTGTAGCAACTTGCTTCTAGAAACAATTTTTCCACGACGTTTCCGAACATATGAAGATGAATTTGGAAAATCCAAGACATGGGTTTTTTGCAGGATATGATAATTTGCATAAAAACATAGGAAAATTTCTCAAAACAATGCATGACCAGTGAAATATGGTTAGATATTCAAGAAATAGTTTCCCATAAATGCGTGTTTTTGATAGGATCCTGTGACTTCCTCGAAAACTATGATACTTTCCAAACCTTCTAGTTGATTTGAGGACATGGTTTTTGTTGAAGAAAGTGTACACATGGATACCTATTATCTAAATCAACCAAAACTACAACAATGAAAACATTGATCGTGGTCAAACCTTCTAGTGACCAAATCCTTTAGTATGCGAGTATATCGTGATTCCATGCCTTTAGGCACAAAATCATAATGAGATTATTGGGTATGTGTTATATTATTTGCATGACTAGAACTAGCGTTTATGTTGCACTGGGCGTGTAGGGGGTCAGGGGGTCATGGCATTTTTGCGTCCATTTTTTGCAGTTTTTTGGCACATGGTTTTCGCCGATGGTTTTCTAATTCTAGTTTACGAATTAGAGTTGTTGACTAATCTGGGTCAATGGATTAGGGGTTGGATGTCACGGGATCCTATATATGTTGTATTGTAAACAATGAAGAATATGATAACTAGAAGATTAGAGGTGCATCTCTAAAAAGGTTGTTGGTTTTCTCGATTTGGGTTTCTATGGGAAATTTCTTTGTGTAATGTGTGTGAGTGTGTGTGTGTCATTGTAGCTTTTCTTTTTTATTAAGAATGTGTTTGCAGTAATTAATTGTACCAGGTTAAAATCTACATTTGGTATCAGATTTGTTATTGTCTTAAGGGGGATGCCTTTGTGGCTAAGGGTTTGGCTCAGGTATGTGATAAACCTTGTTACAGTGGGAGATCTGTGGTATTAATTCCTTAGGTGGAAAGAAATGGAGAGCAGTTCAAAAATAGAGATCAAGAAATTTAATGGACTATTTTTTTATCTTTGGAATCTCAAGATGGAATACCTATACACAGATCAATAGATCGATGTGGATCCAGGTATTGCACCTACAGGAGTGTCAGAAGAATATTGGGAAAAGTTGGATCAGAAGGCAAAGAGCACAATCCGGTTGTGTCCCTCATATACAGTATTATTGACTATGTCAGGGGAAGCTATGACCAAGCCATTATGGAACAAGTTGGGGACTTTGTATCAGTCTGAGTCCCTAGTAAACAAATGTTTCCCGTGGAAAAACATATATAACCTGAGGATGAAATATGGAGACTCGGTGATAGAGCATATGAATGCCTTCACTACAATGGTAATTCAATTATTATCTGTTGATATTAAGATTTCTGATGAAGATAAGTGTATTGGTTTATTGTGCTCCTTAACATAATCATGGGATTTTTTTTTGAGGCCATAGGTAGTAATAAAACTACTTTAAGTTTCGATGATGTAGTCTCATCTTTGTTGTTGGAGGATATGAGGTGGAAGAACATAGAAGGAAATAGTGCAGATGCATTATTTACAAGAGAACACTCCTGAGAAAGAAATATATCTAAGTCCTCAAGTGGGAGATCCAAATATAAGGGAAGATATAAATCTCCCGAAAAGTTTCTAAAGGTATGTTGGAGATGTGGAAAAGAAGGGAACCGCAAGAAGCAATGTATATCCAAAAGTGTTGAGAGAGGGAGGGATCTAAAGATGATCCTTCTACAGAAGGAAAAACATCCACAAAAGAAGGAGGGGATGTGTACTTGTCTTCTTCAAGCACACATGGAGATCATGAGGCATGGCTGGTTGACTCATGCACATCCTTTCATATGACTCCCCACCAAGAGTGGTTATGCGAATATGAAAGGTATGATGGAGATGGTGTTTTCCTAGGTTATGACTCAAAAACAAAAATCATAGGACAAGAAAAACTCAAGTTGAAGATCATGGATGGAAGGATTAGAACACTCCCTAGTGTTTTTCACATCCCAGGATTGGACAGAAATTTGATTTATGTAAGGAAAATGGACAATGCATGGGTAAAAATAGTGTCTGAGAAAGAAAAATGTAGGATGGTTTGAGGATCAATGGTGTTGTTGAAGGGAGTTCGGATTGGAACTCTGTATAATATGTAGGGAAGCACTATTAGTTATGGATGCAATAGTTCCATTGTTCCTGAGATTGGAGCCGAAGAAAAAAAAACTCCTACAGTCTTTGAAGAAAAGACTATGTTGTGGCATCAAAGACTGGGGCATATTGAAGAGAAGGGCCTTCGAGTACTACATGGTAAAGGTATGGTTGAAGGTATGTCTAAATACTCTCTGGATTTTTATTTATGTGAATATTGTGTATATGGGAAGCATAATCATGTAAGATTCCCCTCTAGTGCATTGAGGGCATAGGAAATTTTACAATTGTTGAACAATGATGTGTTTGGACTTGTGTTGGTTCTATCACTGGGAAAATATATGTACTATGTCTCATTTATAAATGACTTCTCAAGGAATACATGGATATATTTCCTTAGGAGGAAATTTGAAGTCTTTGATAGGTTTAAAGAGTTTAAGGCTCTTGTGGAGAATCAAATAGAGAAAAGAATTAAGGTGTTGAGGACGAATAAAGGTGGAGAGTTTTGCAAAAATGAATTTAAAGAATTTTGTAAGAAGTGAATTATAGCAAAGAATAATACTACTCCATATACACCTCAACATAATGGAGTTGCAGAAAGGATGAAGAAGACGTTGATGGAAAAAGCAAGGTGCATGCTCAGTGGTGTCGGGTTAGGACAAGAATTTTGGGCAGATGCAATGGGTACTATATGTTACATGGTCAGTCAATCACCCTCATCAACAATGGGTGACAAGACTCCACACAAGGTATGGACTTGTAAGAAACCCTCTCTCACACATATCAAGGTATTTGGTTGTGATTCCTATGTTCATGTTCCAAGGGAAAACAAGTGTAAGCTAGATAAAAGGGTTGAAAAGTGTATCAGTATTGGGTATAAATATGGTCTAAAAGGTTACAATATTTGGAACCCAGAAACTAAAATGGTAGTGTATATCCGAGATGTGGCATTTAGAAAAATCAAAGATGTTATTAAACAAGAATTCCTACCAAATGAAGAAGAACCCAAAAAAATATCGTTTGAATTGAAGGATAATGAATCAAACTCTACAAAAGAACAATAATAATAATAAGAAGAGCCTCATACTCCAATACTGATGAGATCGGTCTAGGAAAGAAGGAAACTAGAAAGGTATACTCCACCTGATTTCTGTTCAAATTTTTCTTTGTTATTAGTGATGATGATCCTAGAACTATAAGGCATACAGTGAATTTAGAGGGTGGAAAACTCTGGAAAAAGGCCATGGTGGAAGAAATGGAAGCAATGGAAAAGAATGAGGCTTGGGATTTGGTGAAGTTTTCGACTGGAAGAAATTCCATTGGCAACAAATGGGTGTTTAAGAAGAAGTTGAATGCAGAAGGAAAAGTGGATAAATGCAAAGTTCGGCTAGTAGCAAAAGGTTATTCCCAAGTAGAGGGAATTGACTTTGGTGATATTATTTATCTTCTTTCCAAATTAATTTCTATTAGATTTATTTTTTCTATTGTTGTTGTGTTTGATTTTGAAGTATAAAAATGGATGTGAAGACAACATTCCTACATCGAGGATCTAGAAGAAGAAATCTTCATGAAGCAACCAGAAGGATTTACAGTGAAGGGAAAGAAAGAGTCGGTATGCAAGTTAAAAAAGTCCATGTATGGTTTAAAGAAATCACCAAGGATGTGATCTCAAAAAATTGATAATTATATGTTGGGACTTGGCCTCACAAGGAGCAAAGTGGATCATTGTGTGTATTTCAAATTAATTGGTGATCATCTTATTTATTCGGTCTTGTATGTGGATGATATGTTGTTGATTGAAAACAACAAGGAGATTGTCCAAGATGTGAAAACTCAATAGTCCTCTAAATTTGACATGAAGGATCTTGGTGTTGCAAATTTCATTTTGGACATGGAAATTAAAAGAGATCGGGCAAACATGAAACTTTGGTTAAATCATAGCAAATATGTCGAGATAATATTGCAGATATTTAATATATAGGAATGAAAATTGGTCAAGGTTCTTATTCTTGTAGGTCTAAAGTTATTTGTGGATTAGTGTCCCAAGGCACAAGAAGAGGAAGATCACATGTATCGTGTTATGTATGCTAGTGCAGTTGGAAGTTTAATGTATGCAATTGTTTTTACTAGACCAGACATTTGCACATGTAGAGGGAGTTTTGAGAAGGTATATGTCAAAATCAAGGAAGAAGAATTGGACAACAATAAAAAGGATTTTCAGGTATTTTTATGGCACTACTAGTTATGGATTTTTCTACCAAGGAAGACCGGGATTGGAGAAAGTGTTGGAAATACATGGGTCTGTTGATGCAGACTAGGCTGGATATTTGGATCGTAGAATATCTACAAGCGGGTATATGTTTAACCTGTTTGGAGGAGCAATCAGTTGGATGAGCAAACGGAAATATGTAGTGGCACTCTCAACTACAAACGTTGAATACATGGTAGCCACTCATGCAATAAAGGAAGAAGTATGGTTATGAAGATTGTGTTAAGGTATCGGGTTGGTACAAAAAGTTGTAAGCATAGATCGTGACAGTCAGAGTGCAATCTTCTTGGAAAAGAACCTAATTTATCATTCAAAGACAAAAGATATTGATGTTCAATATCACTTTGTGAGAGACATGGTTGAAGAAAAAAAGGTGTTGTTGATGAAGGTGGACACTTTGAAGAATCTTACAGATTCACTAACAAAATCTATGAACATTGAGAAGTTCTCTTGGCTATGGGCATTGTTGACTATGTAACCCTATAACCCCCTATATGAAAAGAAAACAACGAGTGGGAGAATGTTGGGTAATATGTGTTATATTATCTACACAACTAGAACTGGTGTCTGCATTACGTTGGGTGTGAAAGGTTCATAGGGGGGCGAAGGCCCCTTGTTCGAGGGGTTCGCAGGGTGTTTTTTGCATCCATTTTTGGTGGTTTTTCAACACATGGTTTTCGTCAATGGTTTTCTAATTCCAATTTAGGAATTAGGGTTGTTGACTAATTCAGGTCAATGGATTAGGGGTTTGGATGTCGTGAGATCCTATATATATTGTATTGTAAACAATGAATAATGTGATGAATAGAAGATTGGAGGTGCGACTCTAAACATGTTGTTGGTTTTTTTCGGTTTGGATTTTCATGGTAAAAATATTTGTGTAATGTGTGTGTGTGTGTGTGTGTGTGATTGTATATTTTCTATTTTATTAATAATTTATTTGGATTAATTAATTGTAAAAGGTTAAAATCTACAGAGATGACCAAATACTTAATTTTATTTTGTTTATTGATTCGTCTGAATATGATATTGTAACTTCCTAGTTATATTTTAGTGGATTTGGCACATGATTGGATGCCAATAATTACTTGTTCAAATTAAAATGTAATTATTGTATTGAAGGCATTTGTGCCTATGGGACATAGATGGATCATAGCAAGCAATAGTGGGGAAGTGAGACCGAGACTTTGTTTCAATTTATGTACTTTGTTTTTATGAAATACAAGGCAATTTTATGTGTGTTCAATTCTTGAAATTTTGAGTTTGTAGGTACGCAGTGGGTGTACTTTTGAGTGAAGGCAGAGCCCCCTTCATCTTAGAAATAATTCCCTAGTTTATTTTTACTTGAGCATTAGAATAGTATGGTTTCAATTGATTACATAGTATATGCATTTTGCAGTTTCGATTATTCAATTCTTGTATTGTTAATTAATTGATGATGTAATTTTGTTCATTTTGTGTGATTCAAACTAATTCTTGTTGGAACAGGATTCTCATGCTTACTTGTTTGTCAATGTGAATGGTGATTCTCTAAACAAGGAGTTGTCAAAGTTGCAATCTATGCACACACTTGTCACTAATTCTTCATTGCTTGGAAACTGGTCATGATAGAACCCTTGCCTGCATTTATTAGTTCCTTGTTTTGATTATTTGTGTTTTTGAATGAAAGTTGACAATCTAACTTATGAAGTGAATCCAACGGAGTAGTGTTGAATACAAAACTTTGTATTCAACCTACAATTCTACCTTAGAATATTCATTGTTAGATGAGAAACCATTTCCTCATAGTTTTCCTTTGTAGTTCATTAAGGAGTGGTGTGTTAATTGAAAAGTTTTAAACACTTTGAGGTTAGTTTTTCATATGTCATGCCTAGCACTTTGTAAATTTACAAACCTATATTGATGATTAAATGTACCGGAATTATTACCATATAATTCGACTCACAATTTCCTTTAGTGTAAGAAAACATCTCATCCATTCATAGTTTGATTTATATAGGAGTTTTTAGCATCTATGAATCGATCTATGGCTTTTCCAGTCTACATTTTAGCTAGACTATAAATAATTTTAAAAATATATAGATAAATTTCATAACATATTTTTATTTAACTTTACCACAAATCTTAAGAATATATCAACCCAAGAATTAAAAATATCCACTTTTGATTTCCTTTATCTAATTGAAATTGTTGTCTTCTAAAAGTAGTTATTGGTAATTCATAATGTGTACATGACCAAAAGGAAATAATATTTTCTCAAACTTAACCTTTAAACTTAAAACCAACCTAGATCCATCTTAACTCTCGATTTACAAAGCACTAAGAGGGATTAGATCCCTTGAGGTGTAAAAATTTTGTAGAGTGCAAAACTTGAGGACATGTTTGCACCTTGATCGATTTGATCCATCTTGGTGCTTGATAGATCCGGAGTTAACATGGATCTTTTTAAGAAATTGGAATCTATTTATAGATCTAGGATTTTTTGGGAGGGAAACTTGCAACTAATTATAAATTCGATTGTGAAATAATTATGAGGTGTATGTTTTGGATGTTATTCCCATGTTGTTTATATATTTTAGATGTATGTTTTGTATGTTATTATATTAGTATATTATCTTAGTCAAATAAAGTGGTATACTTTATTATAATACACTGATAAATTATTCTTAATATACCCGCATCATGACAACTTCACTATATTTTCCAAATTACAATCTTATGGACTAATTACAATAATGTTAAATATACACCTACAACTTTGCCTACAAGTTTTCAAGAGGATATTGGATATTGTAAACTAAACTTTTCATAGATGGAAAGTAAGGATAGAGACTAACTTCATATTGATATGGCATTTTCTTTGATAACCAATACATGGTCTTCTCTGCCATCCTTTACTTGAGCTACAAGTTTGGGCTTACTATGTGCCATCTTTGGGCTTGGAAACATGCACGCGCGCGCACACGCACAC
>SNQJ01S0129434.1:15273-26313 GCA_010110895.2 Picea sitchensis
TTAGGAATTAATTTATTAAACATTAATTTAAATGGGATTTTGGGAAGGTAAAGGACCTCGAAAATCTATATAAAGGATGGAGGAGGAGGAAGAGAGATCTCTTTTGTTTGGCGTAACGTTACACTGCAGAAATCTATACTTGATTGACTTAGCTTGTGGGACTTGGGATACCTATCTTGGTGAGGACTGGTAGCTCGGCTTGGCAAGGCGAGCTCAGAGCTAGATGATTCTCTAGTTAGTGTTTGTGGCCCCTTTGTGGCTCAAGGGGATAAGGAGGAAGAAGAGTACCCCTAGCATTTGTTGGGAGGTACCGGTGAAGTATTGTCGGTCGGCAAGTGGGAGTTGCACGGAGTGCATGACACATCAACTCAGAGCGAGCGATCATAAAACATTATGCTTTCTTTATTTTTGCATGGTAGATTGTAGTAGGATTTATGCTTTGGATCTGAATTTTTAATTGGCTAAGTAAATTTATTGTCCTAATGTTCTAGTTGATGACTGAATTTTTCCATAGCTTATAGCTCGATGAATGATTGACTCCCATGGAATTCGATTCTCGACATGTCTTGACCACCCCGTGGTGTATTGATTTGTGAAGATTGTGGTTGTTATTACCCTTTGTCCCTAGATCATCAATCCTTGCCTCGATCTGAAACTATGCTCCTTGGTAAGCCATGTGGTTGAATGACTTCTTTGAAAAACAGATTCACAATGTGCATTGCGTCACTGGTTTTTTGACATGGTATGAAGCGTTCCATTTTAGAAAATCTGTCTACTGCTACAAAGATCGAGTCAAACCCTCTTTGTGTTCTTGGCAGCCGCAATATGAAGTCCATGATGACTGCATCCCATGGCCTGTCAGGTATGGGTAACGGTTGATAAAAGCCTGCATTCTGCCTCTTCCCTTTTGAATGCTGACAAATTCTGCATTTGTCCATGAATATTTTGATGTATGCTCGCATTCCTGGCCAAAAATATGACTCATTCAACTTTGTGAACATCTTGTCATGACCGAAATGTCCGACCAATCCTTGACTATGTTTCTCCTTCAACAAATTCTCTCTCATGGAGCATTTTGGAATACAAAGTTTATTACCCATGAATAACACTCCATCTTGGATCATGTATTCTATCCATTGACCTCTTTCCATGAGAATTGGATTCTCATCTGCTTCATATGCCTCCTTAAAATCTGTATCATCTCTGTACATGTCCCTAAGATCATCAAAACCCAGTGTTTTGACTGTGAACTCCTACAATAGCAAACATTTCCTTCTCAAAGCATCAACAACTTTGTTAGCAGTTCCAAAAATATGCTTGATTACAAAAGTAAAGTTTTGCATGTATTCAACCCATTTAACATGTCTTTGATTCAAATTCTCCCATTGAGTCACAAATTGCAAAGCATGATTGTCACTATATAAGACAAACTCCTTGGGAATTAAGTAATCTCTCTGCTTCTTCAATTCCTGGATAATAGCATAGAACTCCTTGTCATACATGGAGTATTTTACTTTCGCTTCATTCAGCTTCTCGCTAAAGTATGCTATCGGTCTGTCTTCTTGGCTCAAGACTGCCCTTATTGCAAATCCACTTGCATCACATTTTACCTGAAATGTCTTTGTAAAATCGGCAACACCAAAATTGGTTGTTCTGTGATTTTCTTCTTCAACAAATTGAAGCTCTTTTCAGCTTCTTCTATCCATTGAAAATATTTGTGTCTCTTCTTCACTGTGTCCATCATGAGTGCACTAATTCCACTAAAGATCCTGATGAAATTCTAGTAGAAACTAGCCAATCCATGAAAACTTCTCACTTCAAATATACTCTTCAGTGATGGCCAATTCTTGATCACCTCCACCTTATCTGGATCCATCCTCAACTTATCTGCAGAAATAAAAAACCCCAAATAAATGAGCTCCATCTTCATGAATGAGGATTTCTTCATGTTTATCAGCATCTTCTACTGCTGTAACCTCTGCATCACTGTAGCCAAATGTTTCATATTCTCTGCATCTATTTTACTGAAAATCAATATGTCATCAAGGTACACAATGACAATTTTTCCGATGAAATCCTTCAAGACTTCCTTCATCAATCTCATGAAAGTACTCGGCGCGTTTGTTAGACCAAATGGCATAACAAGCCATTCATGCAATCCTTTGTTAGTCTTGAAGGTTGTCTTCCATTCATCTCCTTCTCTCATACGAATTTGATGATATCCACTTTTCAAATGAATCTTCGATTTTTTTTTGGCTCCACTCAAGCAATCCATCAGATCATCCATCCTTGGCAATGGAAATCTGTACCTGATGGTTATCTTGTTATTTTCTCTTGAGTCAGTACACATCCTCCAACCTTCGTATTTCTTTGGTCTGAGCACTGTCGGAACAACACATGGACTCAAGCTTTCTCTGACCAAACATTTGTCCAACAAATCATGGACTTGTCTTTTGACTTATTCATTCTCCTGTGGCGTCAATATGTACACTGCTTTGTTTGGTAAACTAGCTCCAGGTATGAGATCAATATGATGACTCACACTTCTGATCAGTGGCAACGAATGAGGTAGTTCGTCCACTACTATGTCAGCAAACTCTTCCAGCAGCTCCTGAACCTCTTTTGGTAAATCATCTACCCTTGTGCTAGTTAAAACAATCTTTGGATTCCTGACCACAATGAATTGTGGTTCCTCCTCCTTCTTAACCTCTGTAAGAAGTTCCTTCCCACTCATGAGAAGTACAATTTTGCTTACTTCAGGCTTCACCTCCTTATCTTTAATCAACAACAGCATGTGAGTTGTCCCATTCTTCTCTAGGGTGTATGTGTTCTTCCTCCCATCATGAATCACATTTCTGTCATATTTCCACGGTCTACCCAACAATAGAGGACAAACATCCATGGGAATAACATCACAGAGTATTTCATCTTTATACCCTCCTATCTTAAATTCAACTAAACATTGTTTAGTGACATTTACCTGATGTCCTTTTTGTAACCATGAAACTTTGTATGGACTTGGATGTTCAATGGTTTCAAACTCCAGCTTTTCTACCATCTATGTAGAAACAAGATTATCTGTGGTACCACTGTCCACAATGACCTTGCATACCCTGTTCTTGGTTTTTCAAGAAGTTCGAAAAAGATTGTTCCTTTGCACTGGATTCTCCACCTCCTTCTCTGGCGTTAAGAGAACTTTTTGCATCATCAATGATCTTCCACCTTCGACATCTTCTGCCTTAACATTCCACCTCTGTGCTTCGGCGATGTGATTCTCATCTCCTTCTTTATTTTTATTTGGACATTCATAAGATTTGCGTCCATCCCTTCCACATGTGAATCATTTCACTACTCCACCTCTTCCTCTTCCTCTACCTCTGGTACGAGGAAAAATGTTTGCGTTAGAATACTGACCTTTCTGCTCGGTGTGTTTCCCTCACTGTGAACTTCCACCTCTCTCAGTTTGAGTCTGAGGCTTCTTCCAGTATTCTTTTGGTTTCTGATTTCTATCCTAAGAAACTGATTTGCCTCTGGCTTGACTTCTGCCTCAGCCTCTTTGACCTTGTTTTTGGCTCAGCTTCTCTTCAGCTTTTAGAACCATCCGATAAGAATATTCCATCGTTCGGATGGTCATCATGCTCATCTCATCCTGAATGTTATATCTTAGACCATTCATGTACCTGGAAACTTTTTCATCATCACTTTTGCGATGACCCACCTTGATGTTCACCCTATAGAATTATTCAGTGTATTTCTTCACTGTCATCAACTTCTGTCTGAAATTCTGCATTCTTCGAAACAGAGTAATCTGGTAATCCCTGGGAATGAATTTCTCCTTCATCTTCATGATCATCCTATCCCAACTCTTGATCTTCTGCTTGCCTTTGCAACATTTGTCATCTTGTAGCTCATCCCACCACAATGTTGCATGTCCTTTCAATCTTGTGACAGCATGTTTGACCTTTTTGTCTTCCTCGACATATTCATAGTCAAAATATGTGTCCACAGCTCTAATCCAGTCTAGAAGCTCTTCGGCATCCAGGTTTCCCTCGTATACTGGAATACCCATTTTTTCCTTAGCACCCATCTTTTCAACAGCCCTAATCAGGCGTTTGTTTGCTACATCTTCTTCTGTGACCTCCTCTCCTTCATGTTCAATCTCATTTTCTCCTTTGGAATCACTAAGATCCCCAACACTAGCTATGCATCTCTATGTTGTCTCCATGTCCTCAAGTCTGGTGCATAGGTCACACATCTCTCCTTCTATGGCTAGATAAGGAATTTTCCTACCCCTTCTTCTTGGTATTTCCCTCTCCTCTGGCGGATCAGGTGTTTGCCTATCCCTTCTCCTCGACGGCATGGTGAATCTTCCTTTTCCCTACTATAGAAAGAAAAGAAACATTTTTGTTCTCTGATACAAAATGGTGCAAACCTATCAGCCCTCCGGTCGAGATCCACTCATAGGAGCGTTTTATATGCCCTTGAGTCGGATCGGCTCTTTTGATTCTTATTGGAATCTGCAAATTTATCGATTCACAGGTCCTTTTTGGCAACTTGCAATCTTGCGAGTTCGTGAGTCGTGACTCCCGACTCTTTCTTCTCAAATCCGTGATACCCAAGATCGCGAAATGATTATGGCTCCTTCTCTGTCAGCACCCTCCCCCCACGTGACCACTAGCTAGGCTAAGCGCTAGCACCTCTTGCCTTTTGTGCCTTCACGATTTCAAAGGTCCAAACCTGGCACCTTTATTTCTCGAACCGTCGAGAGGCGATATTTGACTTTTCTCCTCTCATTCTCACTACTCATGACTTCAGGAGTTGAAGGCTCGAGCTTCCATTCCCTTATCTCCCGAGTACCCAAGATGCGAGAGGTCCACTTCCTCCAGACGTGTGACGTGTTTCCACTGGTCCACTTCCTAGGCCCACCTTGTGGTTCTTCCACATGTCTCTTATGTGCTACCTCGACACTTCACAACTTCGCTTCTCGCGCCTTGGAGCACCCAAATTTTTGTCTTTCACCCGACGAAACCTCGAGTTTGGGAGATCCTCTGATCTCTGCCACTTGTCCTCCTCCAATGGACACTTAGATTACTTCGTGTCTTCACTTCTCGCAACTTCAAGACTTTTGGGATGAAAGTCTCGACCTCTTATCCTCCGATATGCCGAAATGGAAAAAATTTGACACATCTTCTTCGCGGGTCCCACACAGAACTTCCCGCCTTTTTCAAAGTTCTCAGACTTCGTGACCTCGCGAGTCCGAATACTAAGCCTTTAGCTCCTGAACTCATGAAACCCTGAAATGGTCAATGAGACTCAGACCTCTCGGTGAGTATGCCACCTGTCCACTTCCAGATGGACTGTCCTGATTCACTTCATAGCTTCACCACTCGCGAAGTTGAATGACCTCCCTTTCTGACCTCCGATGTCTGAGTCCCCGATACAGGTGATCTTGTGACATGTGTTCTTCTTCCGACAGGCAATTTAGATTCCTTTGCTATCTTAGGACTTCGCCTTTCACGATTTTGCAAGCTCGACTACAAATATTTTGACTCTTCACCTCCCGAAACCCCGAGATGCAAAATATGTGAGTGGTCTAACGGCCTGGTTGGCCCAGATCCTATGACTCTATTCTCCCAAGATTTTCACTCGCTGAATGTTTTCGTAACTCCCCTACTTCTCTGTGATATCTGACGACCGCTGGGACTTCGCGAATCCTCCACGGAGGATTCCAACCGTCAATTTCCTCCTTGACGATTCCCACGAAATAAACAAAGTGCTCTTTTGCAAAACTTGTCTACCCACGAAATGATATCGTTGTTCCTTCTCTCTGAATGCTTCAAGGTACTAAACCTTCTAAGATTTCCCCACGACTCGAGTCTTCAAGAAGACTACTACACGCACTCCTTATGGAAATTCTTGAATACTTCTAGGTATTGAGTTCTTCGATTCTGTGTACTCTCTGCAATAGTAGTCTTTCCACCACCTCACTGAGTTTGCAAACACTGCAACTTCACTCAGCCTGCGCACTCCTTGCACATCTCTTGTTCTTAACTTACACTTCTGTGAGAATGAGAATCATGTTATCTCTCCTGAGTTTGTAGAGATGAACTCTGACCTCCGTCGACGCACACCTTGCGGATGATTTCACTGCACCCCTTGTAGGAACTTTTGCTCAGATAGAGAAACAATTGAAACTCATTCTCTATTCTCCCTCTCTTCAGATTTTAGACATTAACATGAAATCATACATTCACACATCAAAGAAAAGGCATAACAGGGAATAAAGATCCATGAGCATAACATTCACAATGTATACACAGAGAACAAATATGATAGCATGAATTTGAATCGAAGTTCTTTCTATTAATTCAAATCTCTGTACATAGGTGTTTTCAACTACAACTCTCTTCTTATGCTCTCCTATGCTCTCTTCTCATAATCATAATAATGTTACAACTCTACAATGAGCGTGTCTATATCCGTTTTCCCTCCGACTCCTAAAACTGTCTAATCTGAGAATTCAAAGCTACATACTAACATTAACTAACATAAATGCCTTCTTAGTCCTTTAGACAAGAGTGGGACGCTCAAGGTTTGACTTCAAATCAAGAAGTACGCCTCTCCTTAACTATTACATTTACGTTTGGCGCATCCATATTCAAAAGTTTTTAAACAATTCATCATGTGACGAAAATGTGTTGGTGTGTGCCCCACACTCGCTCAATGTTGGCGATGCTACTACATCATATCCAATGATGCATCCAAGGAAGGCTTAGGCACATTCTTGACGCAAGACAGTCAAGTGATCGCTTACATTTCTAGGGAAAAGAGAAGGCATGAACAGAACTACACGATGCATGATTTATATTTGTTAGCCATCATTTATGCCTTGAAGGTTTGGAGACACTACCTTGCTGGACAAAAATTTGAACTAAAGACAGACAACTATGGAATACAACACATGTTTATTTAAAGAGACCTGAAAGTGTGACAACGGGGTTGCTTGGAATTTCTTAGAGAGTATGACTTTGATATCAATTGCATAAAAGGAACAGTGAACCGAGTGGTAGATGCATTAAGTCAGAGACCACACATATTTTCGGTGATGCCTCTTAAGATGAATCTACGTGAAAAAAATTCTAACTTTACAGCATGACGATGACTGGTACAAAGAGGTCGAGGGTTTTATCAGAAAAAATACAATGATGGTACCAAAATTTGAAGGATTTATGTTTGATGAAGATGGATTATTGAGGTTTAAAAATTGGATTTACGTACCGTCGAATGATGAGTTGAGGATGTTGATCCTAAGCGAGGCTCATAGAACCGTATACATGGCTCACCCTGGAGTCACAAATATGAGGGTGGACCTTAAGTCCTTAATATTTTAGAAGGGAATGAAGGAAGACATAGTCAATTATGTGGCCATATGTCTAGAATGTCAGTAGGTCAAGGCTAAACATAGACACCCAATAGGATTACTCAATTTTAGTAGTATTAGACACTCTCATGAAGAGTGCTCACTTTATTCCTATGNGGGAATGAAGGAAGACATAGTCAATTATGTGGCCATATGTCTAGAATGTCAGTAGGTCAAGGCTAAACATAGACACCCAATAGGATTACTCAATTTTAGTAGTATTAGACACTCTCATGAAGAGTGCTCACTTTATTCCTATGCGTATGACGTATCAGGGACCTAACATAGATAGAGTTTTCATCAGTGATATTGTGAGGTTGCATGGTGTGCCTAAGAGGATTATATCCGATCGAGTATTGGTGTTTAGTTAATGCTTGTGGATGAGTTTCCAATAGTCCTTGGGAACCCAACATAAATTCAGTACTGAGTATCACCCAGAGACTGATGGGCAAACTGAACGAACGAACTATACCTTAGAGGACATGTTGAGCATGTACGTGATGGACCAACAAAAGCATTGGGAATAATTCTTGCCACTGATGGAGTTCTCTTATAACAACAGTTACCAAAGCACCATTATGAATACTCCTTTCGAGTTTCTTTATGGGTGACCTTGTTCAATGCCCTTGAGTTGGGATCAGCTTGAGGATAGGGTCCTAGTGGGACCAAAAGTGATCCAAGAAATGGAAGAGAAAATGAAAACAATAAGATAAAGGATTAAAGAAGTGCAGGACTCACATAAGAGTTATGCCAATGCGCACTGTGTCAACCATAGTTACGAGGTTGGTGATCGAGTCTTCTTATGGGTTAAACCGCATAAGAGTTCGATCAACTTTGGAAAGGGAGATAAACTCTCTCATAGGTTCGTGGTACCTTTCAAGATCATGGAAAGAAAGGGGCCCATGGCCTATTGACTAGCCTTGCCTGGTTCCTTGAGGCATATGCATGATGTTTTTCACGTATCTTATTTGAGACATTATATTAGTGATCCTACACATGTTATTGACATGAGTTTCTTGCAAGTAGCGGATGAGGGGGTGCTCACAGCTGAGCCGTCCTATATCTTGGATCATCGTATTCGACATCTATGGTGTCGAACAATATATCAGGTCAAGGTCCACTGGGACAACTATAGTCCACACTCAGTGACCTGGTAAGACGTATATGATATGCGCAAGTAGCTTCCATTTTTGTTTGATAGATAGACTTATGATACTGTGATACACATTATTTCGGCACTTATACTTTGAAGCTTCAAGATGAAGTTTAGACCAAGACGGGGTGTATGTAACATCCCACTCTTGCGCAGCAAGAAAACTTATTCTTTGAGGACACATCCTCGCAAGTGATCCTAATTATTATGTTATTAAAACATTGATTTTGATTATGAGGTGTTCTGGGTTGATGTCATGTTGTTTTGCTGCGTTGACATAAACCAGTGCTATTTACTCGATTTTACTAAGTGTGCAGGGTTTTGAACCTCGAGGATGCAGAGGCATCGATGGAACCCCTTGGACTCCAGATCGATTCGGGGAGTGAACCATTGGGGTTTGATTGTTTTATATGTGATATTAGTGAATCTTATTAGACAATATGATTATGGATATATTTCTGACATGATTCATTGATGATGCAGGCTGACGATAGTTTATCGACCAAACTGACATGTGGAGTAGAGGGGTCATGCACAATTACCATAGATGTTGAGGGAGAGGTGTGGACAACAACCTGCCACAACCTACTAGAACTCTCGTTCTGGCTCAAACTGTAGGTTGATTTTTACCTAGTTTGAGAGGGCCCATGATGTCGTGAGGGAAAATTGTGACAATAGATCATGATGATTCTAAGGGGTGCGCAATAAGGAAGGGGCCTTATTCCTTAGAGGCCCTTAGTCTCCCACAAGTTCACGTGGAGGAGTATTGACTCGAAGGGATTTCTGTGTCTACCAAGTCAGTGAAAAGGCGAGTGGCAGCCTTGGAGTACGTGGTGCATCTTGAAGGGCATGTCGTGAAAGAAAAATGGAAAGAGGTGAGTGACACCCTTGGAGCACGTAGTGCATCCTGAATGAAAAATCACATTGTTATTTATAAATGAATGAACCTAGATGGCCTTAGGACAAATAACATGATAAGAAATTTTTAAAGAAAATTCCCTAATAAAATGTTTCCCAACACGAAATTTAATGTCTAGGTCTAAATTATACTCGTGGAAAATTTTTTCTATCCTTTATATATATATATATATATAAGAAATAATGATGATAATCTTCATTAATCTTGTAACAAGAAGGGAGTATCAATTTAATTGATTCATACAAATCTGTTGGGATTAAAATTAGAAAAAGGTGAAATAATTGTTTTATTATATTATGATAATTTAAAATTTATTAATTAAAAAGGGAAAAGAGGGAAAAAGTTAATTTCTACACCTCCTAAATTGAGTTCTAAATGAAAAGGGGAAAGAGGGAAATATAAAATAATTAGGAAACTAGGAAAAGAGGGAAACACAAGGGGAAAAGTAGAAAGTCAAACTTAGTAAGGTATCTATCATTTAAGAACTTTCTAAATTAACTCAACTAGTAAATTGGTAATGGGGGAAGTCATTAAAACTTGTAAGGGAATATGGGGACACCTAGGAGAGATTCTAGGATTGAATTTAGGTGGGTGAGGGAAATAGGGGTAATTAATTAATTAAAGAAATTAATTTGTGGAGGAAAGAAGGGGATGGGTGACACTTGTACGCGGAGGATTTTTAGGAATTAAATTATTAAACATTAATTTAAATGGGATTTTGGGAAGGTAAAGGACTTTGAAAATCTATATAAAGGAGAAAGAGAGATCTCTTTTGTTTGGTGTAATGTTACGCTGCAGAAATCTATAATTGACTGACTTAGCTTGTGGGAATTGGGATACCCATCTCGGTGAGGAGTGGTGGCTCGGCCTTTCGATGCGAGATAGGAGCATGTTGATTCTCTGGTTAGTGTGAGTGGCCCCTTGATTCTCTGGTTAGCCTGAGCTTGCCGTAAATGCCCACAATTTTTACCAATTAAATGTGACTGAGTTTGTTATAAAGGCCCACGATTTTTTCCAATTAAATGTGACTGAGTTTGTTGTAAATAACCATGGATTTGCCCAAAAAAAGATTGATTGACTTCGTTGTTGAAGGGACAAGATTTTTCTATTTAGAATGTTCAATACGTTGATTGTCAAATGACCACGAGTTGATCCTTCTGCAGTTGTTTTGTCTTCTTATTTTCCTTCAATTGAGTGTACGCAACATTCTCACTCCCAAATATTAATTGCTACATCCATGTTATCGGTCAGATTAATTGCTATGTAACTACCATGTTAATTGCGAGTCTAATTGCTACAACAATGTCAAAGGACAACAATTTCCTTCTAAATATTAATTTCCACACCGATGTCAATTGCTACAACGATGTTAACAGTCAATAGTTCCATTCTTAATGTTACATACATGTTGTGGGGTATTCTACCCTACGGACTAATAAGCTAGGGCTCTAAACTTATATGCAGAAAATGACCCTTAAGACTTAACTTTTGACCTTCTACCCGAATCTGAAACCTCTTTCTTCACATGCATACAAGAGAAGAATAAAC
>SNQJ01S0129435.1:22144-33618 GCA_010110895.2 Picea sitchensis
CACTAGATAATATTGTTTTATTTGAAATAACCCTCCTACGATGTGGTTGTTTTCAGGGCATCGATGCACCTGCTGTATAAAACGCATCAGTGCCTTATGCACTTATAAAAGCACCGACGTAAAACATCCGCTAAAACCTCCGCCCGCTCGCCTTTGCTAGTATCATCTACTATAAACAAATTTTTGGTCTATTTTTATAGGGGCATCTGCAAAAACCTCCGCTAGAGGGTATTTTCCTTGTAGTGATGGAACATATCAAGGACTAACATCCTTAAATGGTGTCGTTTCCAGGGATGGAATTTTGAAGTCATTTTTCCCCGGGAAACGACATGTTAAGAACTGATTCTTGATGGTGACCAAGATTCAGATCATTTGTTTTTCATCTATCTCCTAGAAACTCCACAGAGGTAAATATGGCATCTGCAAAGAAACATACCATAAGGAACCTTGATCTTGCAAGTATTCTAGTTCTATCAGATCTAGAAAAGTTGATTTCCTCGAGGAACATCAGAAAGCGATTCCTATAATCTTCTACAGATAATCCTCCTGTGAGTATTTTCCCTCCTAATTATGGAATAGAAAAATATTGCAATTTGTATGATACACCTCCAAGAACTCATTCTTCTATAGAAATTACAAACCAACCTTTGATATATTTTTAAAATTATCCTCTAGGTTTTTCCCAGTTAACAATCTCTTCTTAGAATCATTTCTTGAAGAACCCTAAACCTCCTTTAACATCTAAAGAAAACAATCTTATTCTTAAGCATTTAATGGTTGAAGTAGGAGGAGGCAGAGGTAGGGGAAATCAACCACCACCTCAATAACCAATAAATCCTTGGGTAGTAGCCAAATATGGTCCTTTAAATATTCCCCAAAATACATATGACCTCCCTAAAGATTACCTCAAATTGTTACCAAAATATGATGGGGAAAAGAGAATAACTTTTGTAGAGCATATGGTTTCCTTCCAAGATTTTACTCATAGACTATTTGTAGAACATGATGATGTGTTCATGAGATTTTTTGTTCAAACCCTAGAGGGGGATGAAATAAAATGGTTTAGAGGATTACCTCATGCCAAAAATTAACATTTGGGAGGTTCTTGAATATAGTTTTATGAGGCAATGTGGAGAAAAGAGAGACCATCTCTATTATTTAACACAATTTGGATCACTAAAGAAAAAGGCTAGTGAAAATGTGGTTGAATTTAATAAAATATTTAACAATATTTACAATAAAATTCATATTGATATTAAATCCTCTCAAACATCAACAAAGGTCACCTATGTTGGAGCCTTTGAGGCTAATTTTGCTACGATGTTGAGATAAAGAAGATCCAAAACCCTCCTAGTAATGCAAGAATATGCAATAGACACTGACGACAATATGAGTTCCTCAGTAAAGATTAAGCTAAGAGAAGACCAAGCTAAAAAATTATAAAAAGAAAACCAAAGATGAAGTTTGTACCTCGAGCTCGAATAAAGAATATCAAGATGCTAAGATTGAGGAAATGTCTAGACTTATAATGAATTTGTAAAATAAACTGTCTAGAATTGAAGTTGAGGTTAATGCTTTGAATAAATCTCCTCAAGAAGAGGGCCCTAGAAATCCTAATCAGTTTAGGAGACCCTTCAATCCACAGTTTTTTACAAGGGAAAAAAAGAATGAAGAATAACGTATTATACCTCTTGTCAAGAAAAATGATAACAACTTAATTGAGGATTCTGGAGATGAGGAATACACCTAATTTCAAGAAGAGATTCATTTTCTCCAAGATGGTAATGAGGNGGAGAAAAGAGAGACCATCTCTATTATTTAACACAATTTGGATCACTAAAGAAAAAGGCTAGTGAAAATGTGGTTGAATTTAATAAAATATTTAACAATATTTACAATAAAATTCATATTGATATTAAATCCTCTCAAACATCAACAAAGGTCACCTATGTTGGAGCCTTTGAGGCTAATTTTGCTACGATGTTGAGATAAAGAAGATCCAAAACCCTCCTAGTAATGCAAGAATATGCAATAGACACTGACGACAATATGAGTTCCTCAGTAAAGATTAAGCTAAGAGAAGACCAAGCTAAAAAATTATAAAAAGAAAACCAAAGATGAAGTTTGTACCTCGAGCTCGAATAAAGAATATCAAGATGCTAAGATTGAGGAAATGTCTAGACTTATAATGAATTTGTAAAATAAACTGTCTAGAATTGAAGTTGAGGTTAATGCTTTGAATAAATCTCCTCAAGAAGAGGGCCCTAGAAATCCTAATCAGTTTAGGAGACCCTTCAATCCACAGTTTTTTACAAGGGAAAAAAAGAATGAAGAATAACGTATTATACCTCTTGTCAAGAAAAATGATAACAACTTAATTGAGGATTCTGGAGATGAGGAATACACCTAATTTCAAGAAGAGATTCATTTTCTCCAAGATGGTAATGAGGATATTCATCTAACTCAAAATGATTATGAGAAATATCTCAATTATGAACCTCACAATTTAAATCAAAGTATGGGTCAAGGGGAATTATCACATGACAATAATCCTGTTGTGGCCACAAATTTTGATTAAGGTTGGTTGTCAATGATGTCAACCCTTGAAGAAGTCCGATAGCAAATTCCGATAGCACAAAGGTTGGGTAATGGACCCAAGTTTTCTTGATGTAAAGATGAATCATTATTGTCTTGTCATGGTTGATAAGAAGTACAAATTGATGAACTCTAAAGTGGCCCCCTTATGGTGAAATCCCTCAAGGGAAGACACTTTGCAGGTTGAGTTATCCTACAAGTATGGTTAGAGAACCCATTCTTAACTAAGGAATAAAGAGATGAAGGTCAGTGAATTTGTCAGTGAAACTATCCTATATGGATAGTGCTTGTCATGCCATTACCGGTGTGTTGGCGGGCGTAAGTGAGACACCGTCAACTGGAAGGATAGATTCGGTCCGGGGTTGTCTAAATAACCCAAGCTGTTTGGTATGACCTATCCTGATGGGTTTAATGGCTCCGTTAGCCAACTAGGGTCCTAAAACAATGAAATGAAATAAACTAACCTAAAGCTGTAACTCTAACAATCAATACACTAATTACAAATGTACAACAAAAGTGTTAATATACAATTGATTATAAACAATTTATATACAATTTACAAGATTTGCATGAAATCTTCCGAAAATGATTGTTTGATAAAGTTTATGAACAAAATAAAATATGAACAACACTTCTTTTTGGATTTTTTAAACAAATAAACATCAAATAAATAATATTGAAACAATGACACAATAACAGTCAAAGCAAATTAATGTAATCAACATTTCATTCATATATAACTCTAAATAAAAGAAAAAAATGTGTCTACTAACCTCTGACTGATCAGTCATCAAAATCTAAGTTCCTTTCCTGCATTATATGAGCTCATGTTTGTCCTGTATTAAGAGGAAACCTATGACAGGGACATATATAAATCTTCCTGAAGAAATTTCAAGGAAGTATTTCATGCACTTGTAGTAAATTTAAAACAAAAGAAAAATAACCAATTAATATCCTGTGATCTCAAGATAATCAATAACAGAAAATAAGAGAAATCTGAATCCTAGATATTGATGTTATGAATAATTTAATAACATAAGTAAACTCAAAGATAATTAAATAATTTCTTGATCACATAAGCAAACTAGATCAACAGATCATGGACAACATTTAAATATTTGTTGATATGAAATATCATATTATGACAAGACTAAAGCTAAATCATTGATCATGACATCTCATAACATTAGAAGCAATAGGAGAATAAAAATAAAACCAACATTTTACAATTCACATAGGATTAAAACCAAAAGAAAATTGTTCTCCTATATTGCTTCCACAAAGTATATGTCCATATTGTAATCTAGAAAAGTTGTCCATCAACACTAAGCAACCAGTTATTTAGAAATAACGCAGTTTTAGCATCAGATGTATTTTTGTCTAAAAAAAATGTAATCCGGCATCTAATTTAGATTATGAGTGTAGAGATGTTTATGTAGTCGAATTCAATACTGTTGACAAGGCCATTGCTGCCAGCAAGCGTTCATAGCCTCGATAGGGATGTCATTTAACCCACTCCAGTACCTCTATCCTGTCAAAGAGTCATCCATTCATGATAAAGAAAATTTCCACACTTGATCAAATTGAAAACAGACCTGATGATCTTCTTAAACCCAACATTGCTTCGCTACCAGCAGGCCTATTCAGTACCCCGACGAAGTTGCCTTGGTATCATGCATGCATTTACCCGCTGCCAGCAGACCTGTTCAGTGTCCCGACGGGTTTACAAACACTTCCCACACATTACAGTTCTTTCAACCTTCTAGAATTTGTTTATAATTTATAGAACTTAATAATATTCAAGAGGGTGGGGTGAGATTGAAAATATCAGAGTTTAGCATAAAAATTTTGATCATTTAGAAATCATTCCCCCTTTTTGATGATCTTCATCATACTTTGGACACTTAGATTTCTGTTAGGAAACCATCTCAAGGATGATAAGGTACAACTAAATTGTTTTCCTTAGAACAGGGACAACGTTAGAAGCTTATTAATGATAATCGCATCTACTTGTAATTTTGAAGAAGAAACCAAAAACATTGATTTGAATATAAACTTACTTTTGTTGTCCCGAGTTTTAGCATTTACTGCTCAAAAGCTTGGGAAGTTATCAATTTCTTCTAATGAATGAGAATTCTTATTCCCTTCCACAAATGTAATGGTGACTCATAAATAATTATTTAGAAAACAAATCAAAATCAAGCAAAATGAAAAGAACCAAAATAGAAAAGAAAACATCAAAAAATATTTACAAAAGGGTGGAGCAGAAATCAACAGGTGAAGTACCTCTTGAGGGCCTGGAAGAAATATCCTTATTAATATGAGTGCATTCCTACTCGTCGAACCTTAGGTCAGGGTTGAATTGATAGTTGAAATTTACTTATCTCTTTACTTTTCATTTAAAATTTTCATGATGATACTACGTTTTTGAAAAGAAATGTTCAACGAAAAGCTAAGAGAAAAGGGTCAAAGTGCACTTGCCTGACAATAGTCATATTATGGTTCTCTTGGTGCACCCAATTGTGTTCATGACTGAATTATTACAAATATAAACAGTGAGAAATAAATCTAAAAGAAAATCTACTCCTAAACCTACTCTAACTACTAAACAAATCAAAATACTAAGTGAAGTCCTGCTTCCAATGTAGCCATCCGAGTAACTTGAATCTTGCAATGGAAACAAAACCAAATATTACTAACAAGAATGGTAGTATATCGAGAAATGACAAAAATATACCATACTTACCTTTATCATCATCATTTAAAAACAAAGCAAGCATGATCTTACCATTCCCTTGAACATTCTTTTTGTATGAATCCTCCAACCATTCTGCAATTTTGTCATTATATGGGTTACAAAAATATGAAAAAATGATATTGTGAAACTTGTGAGAGTTATGGGGACCTGACATAACCATCGGCCTAGACCAAAGTGCCGCATCCTCTCGACAATTTTCCTTTCGTTCCATATTTTCTCCATCTGAAGGATATAAAATGAGTGTGTCAAAGTTACCTCATTGATCTCTAAATAAAGTGAAGATAATCTTACCATTCCCTGGAAAATTTCCGAGATATGAATACTCCAACCAATCTACAATCCTATCATAATACATGCAATTACTAACATGGGATTGTTTGAAATAATTCACATACGACAAATATTCCTGATGAGAATAAAGTATTAGACTATCAAGGAAAGAATCTTGTAAATAGGTGGGATCAAGATGGCGAGAAATCATAGTGATTCTCGATTCAGAAAAGAAGTGTATCATTTTCTTGAAACTTTCCATTGAGCTTAAATACTTCAATATTAACTATTTGAGGTGGACTAAATGGAACAACCAACATTTTTGAATAATCATCATTGGTGATAATATTTGGCCGATTATACTTTTCATCCTCAAATAATTGATCATGGAAAAATGTTGATCCTTCTTTAAACACAAATTGAGATGAATCAATGGAAGATGTAATTTGAGACTCTTTCAAATCATTTCTTGATTTACCCACGGATAATTGATGAGAATAAAAATTAATATGTTCATGGGAATAATTATTTTCCTCCTTATCTTCTATTTGGTAATCTCTATTAATTTGTACATGATTATATAATGTTGAATTCTCTCCAAGGTAATATGGAACACACAATTGCACAACATTAAGATAAAAAAATATCAGGGTACAAGGAATAATATGTAGAATAATTGGGGAGACGAAATGCATCTCTTGAAATGATAGGTATATGCGTTTCAAAATCTGGTTTTGTTCCCTCTCCTTGTATAAACTGATCAACCTCTGTTGTATTCTCTTTTAAAGAGTACGAGATAGTTTCTAAGAGACAATTTGGTTCATTGTGTAAGGGAAAATGTGAGAGAAAATCACTAGAGATAGAAGGTTGATTAATAGTTTGACTAATGATTTTGTCTCCTATTGATTGATCATGGACCTCTTCAACTAAATTTGGGGAAGTTTTATCATCCACATGATCATCAACTTCACATTCGATCTCTTTTACTTTAGAAACAATTATAAAATCTATGAGAGTGTGACAACTGTCAACTTTTAAAGTCAATGTTCCTTCTTCGACACGAGGAGAAATTGTTGGCAAAGAGTGATTAGAGGTGACAATTTCATGATGTCACTCATGATTTGTCAAAATGAAAGAAGTTGACAAAAATTTTGGTGCTTCAAAATCTTCAAGATCAACATGAAAATTTGAACCATCTTGAGATTGAGTATTAGTGCTCAATTCAGTTTGGCTAACAATTAATTGATATTGCTTGTCTGAGAGAGAAATGAGATATTCAAACCATTCATTAATAAGTGACATTTCTTTCAAAGGGAATCTAGTATAAACATGTATGAACCTAATTGCAAAATCATTGAATGATTCATCATTTTCTTTCCTTAAGAAACTTAATTCTTCACTTAATTCATCATAATCATAATTGTTAAAATCTGATAAAAAATCAATTACAAACTCAGAAAAAGAATGGATCGAATTAGTCATAAAATATTCAAACCAATATTTAACCCGACCTCGGAAGGTGAGAGTGAACAATCTGCATGTAACATTAGGATCAATGATATTATGTCTTAAACATTTATAAAAAAAATTAGAAATATGGTCTACTGGAGATGTGTTCCCTTCACCATCAAAGGTGAGTTTTGAAAAGAGATTAGCTGTATTGATGGGAATAACTGGTAATGAGACATTGAAAGCACGTTCCAACAAAACGATTTGGGCAGGAGCCATGAAAAATTAAGAATTTGAAGAAATTGACTCCAAATAGTTAGCTTGTCATCTAACCTGCCTTGTAGTGCATTACAAGATGACACAAAAGAAGGATTTATAAATCTGGAATTATGAAAGGATGATGGATGAAACATTTAATCATTAAATTGACCTCAGGCCCTCCTTCTAGTGCCATTTGTTGGCAGGCGTAAGTGACACATCGTCAATTGGAAGGATAGATTCAGTCCGAGGTTGTCTAAATAACCCCAGCCGTTTGGTATGACCTATCCTGATGGGTTTAATGGCTCCATTAGCCAACTAGGGTCCTAAAACAATGAAATTAAATAAACTAACCTAAAGATATAACTCTAACAATCAATACACTAATTACAAATGTACAACAAAAGTGTTAATATACAATTGAGTATAAACAATTTATATACAATTTACAAGATTTGCATGAAATCTTGCAAAAATGATTGTTTGATAAAGTTTATGAACAAAATCAAATATGAACAACACTTCTTTTTGGAATTTTTAAATAAATAAATATTAAATAAATAATATTTAAACAATGACACAATAACAGTCAAAGAAAATTAATGTAATCAATGTTTCATTCATATATAACTCTAAATAAAATAAAAAATGCGTCTACTAACCTCTGACTGATCAATCATCAAAATCGAAGTTCCTTTACTGCGTTATATGAGCTCTTGTTTGTCCTGTATTAAGAGGAAACCTATGACAAGGATAGATATAAATCTTCCTGAAGAAATTTCAAGGAAGTATTTCATGCACTTGGAGTAAATTTAAAACAACAGAAAAATAACCAATTAATATCCCGTGATCTCAACATAATCAATAACAGAAAACAAGAGAAATCTGAATCTTGGATATTGATGTTATGAATCATTTAATAACATAAGTAAAATCAAAGATAATTAAATAATTGCTTGATCACAGGTGCAAACTAGATCAACAGATCATGGACAACATTTAAATATCCGTTGATATGAAATATCATATTATGACAAGACTAAAGCTAAATCATTGATCATGACATCTCATAACATTAGAAGAAACAGGAGAATAAAAATAAAACCAACATTTTACAATTCACATAGGATTAAAACCAAAAGAAAATTGTTCTCCTATATTGCTTCCACAAAGTATATGTCCATATTGTAATCCATAAAAGTTGTCCATCAATACTAAGCAACCAGTTATTTAAACAAGTCTTGGATCAATAACCTCTTATCATACAAGATAGAGGTTGATCCCTAAAAATCACTTTGTTTTGCAAAAATAGAATAACAATAGGAATATTCTTGTAGGTTTATATAAAAAATAATTACATAAATGAAATTGTTTAAACAAAATGAAAAGTCACTAAGCCATTGAGCGTATAATCCATGATTTATTCTCCTTGAAAATAACATTATAAATTGTTGTTTTCTTGAAAAAGAGAAACAAAATCGAATTTTTAGATGACAATACAAACTAATAATTTCGAAAGATAAGCTACAGGTTTCTGTAGCTAGTCTAAAATAGTAAAAAATAAAAAAAATAAAAATGAAATCTTTTATTTTTAAAACATAATAAATAAAAAACAACTATTTACTATTCAAACAATTTGCCAAAGAGACACCTAATAAATTTGAATTTATAACAGTGAAATTGGTTGAGTCTTTAATGATTGTATTATCCAGCCTGCTTAATCCTCTTGTTTGCCAAATTTAAATCTGAATTACTCTGTTCCTTATGCCTGTGGTTTTTCTTGACAATTGGTTTGTGAACAATATTTGCAATTAGCTCAATAGTAGGGGCATGAGAAACCTTTTCTTTCAATACAACCACTACCTCCTCACACGATTTCTTGGGCACAAAATTATATCGGTATTTGTTTTTTACCCATAGGATCTTGCATTGAAACAAAGTTTGGTTCAGTGAGCTCATGGTCTATTATGTGATTCGACAGATCGAATTTTGTTCATAGGGTTACAAGGAATGGGGTTTGTATTGGAATGTAGAGGCAAGTCTACAGTTCTCTTGAATAAGGCGAAGTCATTTCTGCACAGAAAACCCTCCTAGGTATCCCCAATCTGAGCAAAATGCAACTACAACAAAATTTTAATAAGACCAAGACATAGGATTTAAAATTTGCTTCTGATAAACACCTAGATATATTACACAGGCTCATAAATAGATAGAAAGGCATGTAAGCTTGAACCCTAGACAAACCAATAACAAGCTTGAATATCTGAACAAAACAAATAAAAACAAAAACGCTTACCTCAGTCGCAAAAGAAATTCTGAAATTTTACCCTCCAAAGAACGATATGTATCTCTGAAACTGTGTGGGTCGTTAAAAACTGACTTGCATGGAAGGTAAAAGACCCCATTTCCGAAATGGGTTTTAAATGGTTTGGCCAAATTCGTAACCGTTTGCTCATAAACCTTCCCTTAAAAACATGTATCGGGTATGCAATTACGGGTTTGAACTCTGCTATGTAATCACAATTGCGTAAATCCTTAGGGCTGTTTGGATCTGCACTACTACAGGAGCCATAGATATGGTTACAAAGAAACAACAAAGATAGTAAGAGGTGGGTTGGGCTCTCCAAAACTCGAAATGTAGGGTGAGGTCTGCAAAATAGGGAGAGACCCGGTACCTAAATATTCAGGAAGCCACCATAACAACCATTTGGAGCATTGAGAGGGTAATAACCAGAGGATGAGTAGTACATGAAACCACTCTATGAAAAGAATGCCAAACCCAAAGCATAAAAAATTACAAATCAAAACAATGAATGCAAGCCTGAACTATGCAGGACAAAGGGGGATGGTGTGTCATTCTTGTACTAGGGTGACTAGACTGTGATACGACTGTTGGGGAAACATTCAAATTTTGAATTTACCCAAAGTTCTGCTAGTTGCACAACCAAGCACATGTAAAAACCATATAATAAAAAATAAAATTGATTAATTCATATCTCCCAAAGTGTATGAATCAAGTGTGATGATAATGGATCAACAAATAAAGAAGATAGACTTATAAATTTCAAGATGTATAAAAATAAAGATGCCCTTTAGGTGTCATCCTATTAGCAAAAGAAACCAAGAAACCACAAACTATATGATGATTACTCAAGCCAAAATTTTGTTCTAATTTCATGCTTTCAATCATGAAATTAAATAAAACAAACGATAGATTAAAAACGAAAAACTTTTACACACAACTAGGCCAATGAATCTTTTCAAAAATGAAAGATGATAGAAATCTTTGCAAGAAGAAGGAGGCACCTACATGAAATTTTATCATATGAAGATGACATTTTTCATGATAAAATTGGCATGAATATTTTGCTACCAACATGGTGGTATGTGGAATGTCACATAACTCCTCACGGTTAGAGAGTTATGGCCATATGAAGTTGGAAATCCATCACGAGTCATATAGAAGCCCCTAAAAGTCAAAGTGTTTGCGAAACAAATTATTTAAATAATAAAGTAAATGGAGAACTCCCTAAAATAAGGAAAGTGTAATGCTACATGAAAGTATAAATAAGAGGCAAGGCTCTCTCATAAAAACACACTTGAACATATTGAATATCTTTTGTTGTGTGAGGCTTATTGCAAGTACTCATTGATACATCTGAAGCTGTGAAAGTCTGAGGTAGTACGAAGGGTTGACATGGAAATTCTCAGAATTACAACGAATACTAAAAAACCCTATTTTCTGAGGTGTACATGGGTTGGCAGTATATAGGGTGTGTACATATTGAGGCATACGCGGGCTGACATTGTATAGGGTGCGTACATGTTGGTAAATCCATGAAACTTGAGAAGATGAAGATGCAAAGGTTCTAAATTTTGAGATCAAGTGTTGGGTATATGTTATATTCTTTGCATGTGTGTGTGTGGGCATGTCGGATTTGAAAACTGCGTCTGACGATCCCTCTAGTAGTGCTATTTGTGTCGTGTGCGTCAAACGCTTCTTAGGGGGGTCCTAGGCAGGGATGATTTTAGGGGCTAAATTTCGCTCATGGGCTATTTTTCCATGGTTTTTCCCAAATAAAGATTCTCTATTCTAAAAATGATTTGCCCAAATTCTATAGGATAAAATTATTTTACCTTAAAA
>SNQJ01S0129435.1:55901-81755 GCA_010110895.2 Picea sitchensis
TCGATTACTTTCAGCCAACATTAATTTTTCTGCATAGACTTTTCTTGCATAAATAGCTTAGCTTATTTTTATTTCATTTGAGTTATTTTTCATTGGCACTTTTAGTTTTAATTTCTGAGTATTGGTTGCACATATCTTATTCTCTGTTTAGTTTGTTTTTCAAGGAGGATTTTCATCTATGATCTTGCAGATCTCTTCACCCAAGTTTCCTCTCATAGACAACAATAAGAGATATTCACTCACACTGTCAAGATGCATTTTTTGACAATTATGGACAACATGGTTATTTAAATATTTTGTTGATATCTTCTTCATAAAATTGTTTGGGAACCAATCCTTTTATTCCCCAAATCACTAGTTTACTAAGGTCTCAATCCCAACAATGTCAATCTGATGGATTTTCAGACCTGATATTTTCTTGAACAATATCTTTTCATCCTTTGGGTTTGCTTGTTTTGGGTCACTCATTATGGTCACACTCTTGAGTAATATGAATTTTATCATGGTTGAGAATTACACACTTATCTCATGTTGAAACCATTCAAATGTTTGGGAGTTGTAAGTGTCTTAATGGAAAATATCAAGCCAAATTCTAAGATTCCAATTCTAAGTTTTCAACATTTGTTTTCATTTTAGCCATGGTAATAATATTCAAGGTGTGAATTCATTATAGCTTGTGACCCATCAATCTATTGAGCCCCAGACTCTTCAACAGTCCTTGAACTCAAAGCCAGTTTATTCCTACATTGGAAGGATAAACATGTTTGGGGCATGCCGATACATCTATTTTGATCCCTCTTACTCATGAGCTTGCTGATTTTGTTTTCCGGATTATATGTCTCATTATTTGAACGAAAAACCTATCTAGTGGAGAAACAATATATACACTTATTTTTCATTTCACTTTCCTCTTATGCTTTGACATGTGTAAGCTTGAGGAAGTGGTTTATGGTTTCTCTATGTGGAACACTCTTGAGAGCTTGAGGATATTAGTTTCATACATTTTCCAATCATGCCAATCATATTATTAATTAGAAATATGATCCTAACCACTTCATTCAATTTTGATTTCTAATTGTATATTCATTTAAGTGGGGGAAGTTAATCCATCTAGGTCGTGACCTGAGATCATTCACACCTTTCCGGAGTGTCTTAATTGCTATCATTTCTTGATGATTTCCTCTTGCCTCTCACAAGTCTAAAGATGATCATGCTAATGTTCCACACTATCATCATTAATAATAGGAGGAAACACATACTTTGGGGTGTTATGTTGATAACCTTTGAATAATATTTCCATGACTAATGCTTGTTGGTGGACTGGTATCTTTTAGAATATAGATGTTATTGGGGTCTATTGGTACTATTTGTTTAATTTGATTGATTATGATTTCAGGAACAAGACATTGTGTCTAGAGATCCAAATCTCACAACAATCATGACACTAAAGTTTTTTGTTGAAGGGAATATTGAGGGAAATCACATAGTGATAATCTCTCAGGAAGAAGGCTGTGATATTTCGCTAAATGCAGAACAAATGAATACTTGATGATGAAATTGACCTTTACACAAAGTTTTATGACAACCGACTTAGTTTACGTTTACATTAGCTTAGCATGCTTTGCTTAGGACTATTTTTAATTTTTGTCTTTACTTTTCTTTTAAGTTTAATTTAATTTCAATAAGCCAATCATTTAAGAGGAGGATTTTCTCCCAAACTGTCTAAGAGCTGATCACACCATTCTCTTTTGAATGCACATTGGTAAAATGGCTTGTGCAACCAACAACTCTGAATTTTTCTCTTAGAATGAATGCAACATAGGGACGTGTTAATCTAAACTTCGATGGTCAGATTCCTTTGCAACATTTTTGGATTAATAAATCAAGATTTTCACCAAATTACAAGTTAATTAGAAATATCCATTGTCTCATTTAAATATTCCCATTTTAATTTATGATCTAGTAGAGGTTTGGGGTCATTTTAATGATTCTTTTGATAGCCTCCATAATTGTCAATTTTCCCTCTTTACCTTATCAAATTTCATTATCAGAATGAATCTTTGGTATTAATGTTTATCTTTTATGGCAATGAGAAAATGACGCTTTGGTGAGAAATATGAAATGTGTTTTCTATTGAAAATTAACTGTTTTCAAATATGCAAAGAAATTGCTCATGTCATGAAATTTTAAGAGCTTATGGATTTGTGAAATGTTCTATGTAATTGGCATTTTAAGATATTTTTTTGATTGATCATCTACAATGACCCATGTTTCTTGATTCCTGGAAACTTGTTTTGTTGGAATGAATGAAAGAACTTGTGTGTGATGGTTGGATTGGAGAATTGTGTTGCAAATCTTTTACACCAGATCATCAATTCTTGTAACCTACTTTGTCTTTCATTTCAGATATCAACTTTGGGATTTATTTATTTATTTATTTTATTTATTTTTTATTTTTTCTGTTGGGCTTGATATTGAATGGTTCACATGTCTTAATTGGTTATTTGCCTAGGCTTCCTCCCCAAGATTTCACTAAAAACACTTTTCTTTTGTTGCCACCAGATTTATTACTTGTTGTTGGGTTCTATTCTTATTTTTCAACCAATTTTCATCCTTTTGATGACAGACACCATAGATTTAGATTCCTTTTAGTTTAATTTTCTTTTTCATGAATTCAAATCAGTTTTAGCGCTTTCCTACTACTTGTACATATTGCTTCCTTCTTTTGATTTGAATGTTGGCATTTCTACAAGCTAGTTTGACTCTTAGTCTTCCTTGAGGATTGCTCTTTAAATTTGAGTGAGGGGCTGGTCTAATTCTGGTCACATAATGTAGAGTTTTTCTTCTTACACTACAACAAAATAGGCCATTAGTGCCTAGTTTAGCGTCAGATTTTAGTGCATTTGAGGGCATGAATTGGGTTGATGAGAGGGCACACAAACCGGCACTAAACAATGTGTTCACCTGGGCATCGGATTTAACACCCAATTTAGCTCCCTCAGGTTTTGCTCCCTTTTTAGCGCATAGTTTTTCTCCCTTTTTAGCGCCCAATTTTGCTTCTTATTTAGCTCCTAGTTTTGCTCCTGATTTTGTGTTTAGTGTAGTGCCTAAACGGTGATATAGCTCCCTAAATAATGCCCAAAATAATGCCTGGTTTAAATCCTAGTTTATCACCTAGTTTATCTCCAGGTGTGGTGCCTAATTTAGCTCCTGGTTTAGCTCTTGGTTTAGTGCCTAGTTTAGTTCCAGTTGTAGCTCCTAGTTTAGCTCCTAGTTTAACACATAGTTTAGCTCCTGGTTTAGCTCCTAGTTTAGTTCCTATTTTAGCTCCATGTGTGGTTCCTAATTTAGCTCTTGGTTTAGAGCCTATTTTAGCTCCTGGTTTAGCGCCTAGTTTATCTCTTGGTTTAGTTCCTAGTGTAACTCCTGGTTTAGCTCCTGGTTTAGCTCATAGTGTAGCTCTTGGTTTAGCTCCTGGTTTAGCTCCTATGTTAGCTCCTAGTTTAGCGCCTAGTTTAGCTCCTAGTTTATCTCTTGGTTTAACTCCTAGTTTATATCCTGGTTTAGCACCTAGTTTAGCTCCAGGTGTGGCACCTAGTTTAGATCCTAATCATGCTTCCTGTTCTGCTTCTAGTGTAGTGTCGAAAATAACTTCTAGTTTGGCTTCCAAATTAATTCCAAGATGTGCTTCCATTATTGCATCCTTTTTTACTTCCATAATTGCTTCCTTGTTAGCTCCATGGTTTGCTTCCTTTTAGTTCCAAGGTTTGATTCCTTTTTAGCGTTTGGTTTTGCTTCTTTTTTAGGTCCAGGGTTTGCTTCCTTTTAGTGTTGGGATTTTCTTCTTAATTAGCATCCAATTTTTCTTCTTGTTAAGCAATCAATTTATCTTCCTACTTAGATGCAGAAATAGCTCCAAGTATGGCTTCAAATTTAATGTCGAGTTTTACTTCCATTTTAGAGCCACATTTTGCTTCCATTTTAACAACTCATGTTGTGTCCTTTTTAGCTTCCATTTAGTAATTTAAATTTTTTTATTTCAATTTAATTAGTTAAATACATCATGCATCTAAAAATAATTATATTATTATAGAGTAAGTCATATTTCATTTGAAGTATTTTATTGTTGGCATGTTTACATGAAGAATGTGATTTTCATTGATGGCAAGAACAACAACGAACCAAACCTCGAGAGCGCAGAAGATGAGAAAGATCAGAAGAGATAGCGGTTTCCAGAAGTGCAGACGAGGTCCAAGAGACAGACTCGCAGGAGGAGAAAAGGTCAAGAACCGTGAACACTTAGAAAACCTTCTAAGTCAGAGAGATCAGAAGCTCAGGAGGAAGAGCGACAGTGGCCATTGGATCATTGATCCAGAGGACCAACAACCGCTGAATTGAATTAGTGGAAGGATAGGATAAGCGGAGAAAAACGATTGAGAATTCGATCATCCGAATTTTCGTCAGCCATCAGATTGATTTAAGTGGAAGGACGGGATAAGCAAGGGCTAAGATCTGAGATCTTGATCACCCAAATTTCCATCAGCTGTTAGATCAAAATAAATGGAAGGATAGGATAAGCAAAGATGGAGAGTCATTGGATTTAATCCAAGGCAAAGCTACATCGCAGACAGATCGAGTCGTTGATCTAATATCTTGATCAACGAACAACATTCGTTTTGAGTTTGAAGATGTGAGGAGGTTACACTCCGGAGAAATCACTTCAAGAGTTTCAGTTTGAGATTTGAAATCCCTGAAGCCCGGAGAGTCGGAGAGCTGAAGTAAATCTCAATCGTCCGATCATACTAAATAGATCTTATCCACGTTGACGATTAAAATTGTCAACGAAGTTCTGCTCCCAAAGTGTTGCTAAAGCCTATTATTATAAAAAACTAAAAAATACTAGTAGGTGGGACCCCCTTGAACTATTGGAGAGAAGATCTGTTCATTTTTTATGTTATGATGATGTGCGACACAACTTACATGGTTGATGAAGATCTTGTTGTTATTGGTTATGATTTGAGCTTATGAAGTGTTGATTCCTTATGTTACTACATCCTATGTTATTCATTAATGTCATTGTTTTATGTTCTTATCACACCTGCACAACAAACATGTTAGTAAAATTACATGAAGGGCAGTTTTGAGAGAGGAAAAATACTAGAACAATTGCAAAGGGAAGATTTTTAAGCTATCCTAACTATACTACATGCATGGAAATACTTGATGATTATTGTTAAGCCCTAGCTAGCAAGTAAATGGTTATGAAATTGTGATTGAATTACATGTTTAATATGCATATGGTGTGAAATGTTGGTGGCACATTTGGCAAGGTGATAGTGCTAATGGTTATGCAATGGTTAATTGAATTATGTGGCCAATCCACATATGGTTTATTTGGATAGATTGAACTTCGGTGGCTCATTTGACAAGGTGGTGAGCATTAATGGTTATGTGATTTTGTTTGATTTATATAATAAGAAATTGGATATATGATATGGAAAGCGCATCTGGAAAGTAACCTATGCATATTCCAACGCAGAGTTAGATTAATGGTGTTAATTGAAAGTTGGTTGGCATGTACTGATGAGTAAATGAATGGTGGGTGGAAGCGACGTGCATTTACTACACGTCACCTTTACCCCTCTTGTTAGCTACCACTCTAATCGGTCTATTGTTTGATTTTGCTGTTGTGGTTATGATCCGAAATTTTGTTAGGGAAGAACCGCTCGACCAACTCTCGTTTTAAGGAATTCGATTACAGGTATGCCTTTTTTTGGCCATTCGTGATTATTCTCTGGTTATGAAATCATCACTGGCTTAGGTGTATGGGTTTGTGTTTTCCTAAGTGTTGAAACTGTGTGAAATTTGGGTTCTTGGAATGAAGAGTGGATGGTTCTTCCTGTAACAATTTTGATTTCGTCGAGGTTATTGGTCCTCTTGGGTGATAGATATTTGTTATCATTGTTGTTTGGTTGGAGGGTTTTTGTTTAGTCTTGGGTGAATAACTATCTTCATGCACTGTCACTAAATCCAGTCTCTAGCTTTCATGAGTTTAATGGTCGGAGGTTTTCTGCATCACTTTGTTTTGTTCGCTTCGACTTTGGTTGATTGCACCACCAAGGGTCACATAATGAGGTTCATGTTCTTCCTTGGCCCTGTCTTCATCCCTGGGTTAGGATTGCTCGCTCGAAGAACACGAGAGTTCTACCCTGAGTACGTTAAATAACATTGCCAAGCCAGATTAAAGCTTCACCTTTCTGTTGTGGCACCCTGTCATGAATTTGTTACCTGTCCACGAATGGGTCTCTCTATGTATACAACATTAGCCTCGAGTTTTCACCATTATAAAAGTATCTCTTCTCTCCCTGTGTTGGTTATGCAACAAACCTTGGCCCTCCTGTCCGAAGAGTGATAGAGAATACCATCCTGGCCTCTTAGGTTTCCTACTTGGTTATGGTTGTATAATTATCGACTAGTTCAAATACGAGATTTCCTAGTTGGTCGTGTGACAGTTGTGTTGGTTGGTACATAGTCACCCCCTCTGTTATAAAAGTGGTGAACCCTACATTGCCGATTTCACTTTCAAAGTACACAAAATCACTCTCTTTCTAACTCGGTATTGTTAATGAAAAATTCCTCTGCCCGATTCGATTGGATGTAGAGATATGCGTAGGTGCCACAGTTGATTAGGTTGATTGTCTTTTTTAATACAATGGTGAATTGTTGGGTTGATACACAGTCACTAGTATTGGAACTAATAATTATTTGGATGATAGCTGACATTGGTTACAAATGATTGATGTTGCTCATACATGTCACGTTAGGTGCATAGTGTTTTTTCAAAATGAAACAATGGGCGTGGTAACTATGGTGTTCTTTGGGGCCGAATGACTATTGAACTGGATGTCTGTAATGAGTATATCCACTGCAACCTTATGCTTGTTTGATTGTATAAACCTAAGTTTGCACAACATTTTTGATCACGGTGTGACTAAATCGAAGCAATGTTATATTAAATCGATGGCTCAACATGAAATGTTGAGTTGTTACCATCACTGTGTGTTGTTTTTGTTAAAGTGAAATTGTTGCATCATGGGGTTTTGTTGGCTACACACTGTGTATAACATAGAAGGCTTGAGTCCTCAAAGTCAGAGATACTCATAGAGTTTTGAGCACATTTTGTTGCATCTCGACCAATTGGTTGAGATAGGCTTGTTGTTAAGACCTCGTCATGTTGGATGAATGGCCCATCTCTTTAAGCCACATTGGATTGTTTTTTACAGTGGCAGAGTTACATTTCCTAGGCGAATTATCCTGTGCATAAGTTGGGTCTAAATGGTGACTGTGGTTTGTATGTTTAATTGTCATTCAGGTGTGGCATTTCGGTCTTGATTATTTTGGTTACTGTCATATATGTTCAACGAATGTCATTGCATCTAAATGATGGGCCCAATTGCAGTGATAGTGACTTCATTGTTAATTTGGAAATGTGACTTTTGAGTATTATTGTGGATTGAAGTAATGCATGGGAAGTGGTTGATTTTGATGGTTACAGATTGGAAATGGGTACTATTCATAAATTGTTATAAACTGCAGAGTATGTGAATGAAGGAAACATAACCTCTTACCAATTGTGTGGAATACATAGTGTCTTGTGATGGCACTGTGTTGGATATTTGATTATGAACAATGAACTAGTTAAATGCACAAAAAATATTATCTGTTCAAGTGATTGATGGTTGATGCATCTCCTTTCACAGAATGTTTTGTGGATCACTTAATTAATTTCATGAACAATAATCGTCCTTCTTCCCTTCCATTTTTTTCACTTTTTGCTAATTACAAACCCCATCACCTCCCATATTCATTTTTCACTCCCTGTTCTGAGATTGATTACAGTCAAGAGGATTTTTGTATTAAAGTGGATGAAAGTGGTAGTGTCTTGTATATATTGCAATGAGGTTTTATTGGTTTTCTTTACAGTTGATTATTGTTTTCATTGAGCAATGAACATGTCTTCTCCCCTTTCATTATATCATATTTTTGCTCAATACAAACCCCTCACATATCCCATAACCCTTTTTTCAACCCCCTGCTCATTGATTAACAGTAAAACAATTTGTATGGATTGGATTTCATGAGTTTGATACATCATTGAGCCAAATCTATTTCATATTTTTAAGAGTTGTCATGTATGTTTATTTAAAATACTATTTTCTAATCGATCACAAATGCGGGATGAGTTTTTTCAGTTGAGGTAGCCATAGCCGAGGAAAAAGAGGTAGAGGAAATTGGAACTGAGGCCCAAGAAAGCCCGAGTTCTCCATACATTTTGACGTTGATTCACAAGAGTTTGGCCAATTGTTTCATGCTAGATTCTTCAATTGGACTGGGCAGGGAATAGTCCAACCTAGGCTTGAACGACCTCCTTTCCAAACCCCGCACACACCCGGTATCCCCGTACCTCATCATGTCTCATTACAATCTGAGGTCCCTGAAAATGATGGATGGCAGGAGATTGTCCACCTGGCAGTCTCCCAATATCGTGGCTGGCCCAACTTGTCTTTTCCCTCTCCTCCACTGGTTAACCCGATTGCCCAAGCTTCCCCTGACCACTCGCTAGTGCAATCCTCCCATGCTAGCAAGAGATTAAAAACTGAGGCCCACCATGCCCTTGATAAAGGAAAAGTTGTTGCTTCCCCCTCCTCACCCTCCAATGGTTCTGACAAATCCATGTCTTCTAGGATGCATTTGAGGGATGATTTTTCCCATGTGATCAACGATATTAGGGCTAAAGGATCTACACAGCCAAAGGCAAATTCAAGAAAATCAAGAGGCGAAAAAAACAACCAAGGAAGGGTTTCATCACAGACTGGTAAATATGTCTTTTGAGTTTTTATTAGATCTATTTTTTATGACAGTTGACTCAGGGATTTTTGGACAACGTGTTTATTTTTTGATATACAAGTATTATGTTTTGAAATAATTTCAAATTTCATGAGTTTAAATTACCAAAAGTGAATATGTTGATGGGATACACAAGGAGGTGTGTTTTTCTTAACTAATCGTTATGTTATGATTGTTATGAACTAAAGGGAGTCACAAGGGGTCCCACCTACTAGTTATTGTTTAATTATGACCCTTAATTATAATTATTACTCTTCCCCCTAACTAAAGTTAGTTGAGTCTTTTAATTAACTTAACTAATGAGTTGGTTCAACTACTTCAACCAATTCTAATTTGTTAAAAGCAAGAAGAAAGGGAGGAACATAGAAGCATACGCATGCTAAGGTTTGCTCTTTGAGTTATGTTGAGATAGTTCAGTTGTGATAGTAGGGTCTTATTGTAGACAACAATATTCAAGGCTGAATCAAATCATTCAGACACTTGTTTTTCATAGGTGTTGATCTATCTTTGATAGTTTGTGTAGACTTGTCTGTTTGTGAATTATTTTTGATGACTGATAAATGCTAATGTGCAGAGTCTAGTGGGAAGCAATTTGTGGCAAGATGATCCAAATTTTAGAGTTTAGTTTTGGTTTTCTGTCAGAGTTCCTTTTGTATGTTCCATCGGGGATGTCTAAGTTTGACTTTGGTCCAAGATTTCTGTATGAGATTTTGTAAATAAAACGACTCTTTGGTGAATTGGAATGAAATAAAGGATTGATTTATTTCTCATCTGTATTGATTATCATGTTGGTGTCTTTACTTCTGTTCTTACACTTATTTCAACAACTGTTATTTTCAGAAAATTACATAAAAAGTGAATTTTCAACAAGCTTTTTGTTGATAAAAGACTAGCTTAAGCACTCATAATTAATACTTGTGAGTTAGGATGTTATTTTTTGTTGGCTATAAACATAGGGTGATATTCCCGTCTACTTTGCTTTAGCCAAGTAAAGTCTGAAAATGTTTGAGTAATATTATTTCATATATTTTCCTCAACATTTATTTGGCGACCATACTGGGGAGATCTTCAATATCTCTCCGGTTAATTTTTATATTCGATTTTCATCGATAAATCTTTCTTTTCTAAATTTGATTCTTTGAATGTTTTTCTATTAATGATTGTTCCTGTTGCAAGGCATCCCAATAGCGAGACCAGTCTTCAAGACCAAACCAACATTGTTTTGAACTTGTTTAACACCATTCTAGACACTGCCAATACCCGTGCCGAACTTAACCATTCTTGGGAAGCAATTGAACGAGATATTAGTTCTCAAGAAAAGTTGGAGGCTAGACATAGATAGACTAGGAATCAACAGTAAACTTTTGTTTCTTTGAGCCCAGACCTTTCTTTCATGTCCTTAGACTCTCATGCTTCTAGAAGAAGAAGAGGCTTGTCACCCGAAATCAATCCTATTGCTGAAATAGGAAGAAGAGATGTTGTGTTATCTGCCCAACAAAGTGCTCTAAGGAGAACTTTATCTGATTCATCCATTTCGTCTTTCTTTCCCTCATTTATCATCCACAAGATGGCATCTAGTGGTGTCTCTCCTGGAATTGGAAGTGTGCCATCTTCCCAATCCTCATCGTCATCGGTGATTGGTAGATTGTACAACCACCATATCCTGGTCCAATCTACTACAAACCCCAAAAAAGTCATTAAGAAGTATGGGATTTTTCAGTTCGAAGAAGATGCCACAACCACACCGTGGCATGTGTGCACTCCTCTTAACCTAGCACCTTCTACTCACCCACTTCTGATGTTTAAAGAGAATTTTCCTAAGTTTTCAGGAAATAACACTGTTAGTACTAACGAACAGCTAGTGGCATTTTCTAATGATTTTCATAACATAGGGACCAACGACAATGACACCTGCATGCACTTGTTTGTCAATTCCTTGGAAGGGAAGGCCTTGGTCGATTTCTTTGACCTTCCTCCTAAGATCCTATCTACCTGGGAGGAGTTAATCTATTGTTTCCGATCCACTTATGGGCAATCCAAAATCCTAGCCGATAAGTTGAGGGAATACAATAACGTCACTTATAAATATGGTGAAACCATCAAGTCTTTCAACTTGCATTTCACCAAGTTGTAAAATCAGATCCTCAAACTTATCCGCCCTCATAACCAAGATGCTTTCATGCATTAATACAATGCATTGACCTCTCCCTACCTTCATAGGATTGAGGAAAAATCCATTGATAATCTCGGTTCCGCTCTGCATACTTGCTCATAGTATGAAGAACAACTTGAAAGAACTGGTCTTCCCCTAGGTGAATCAGTTAGACAGACAGACATGTCCACTCTCTTACAACTAGTATAATATATGAACAATCGTGTGATAGCATTTGAGTGTAAGGGTATTGTCTCCCCTCTCACCCTTAGATCTTCATCCTCTTCTGCCCCCCCCTTTAGAAATCTGGTTGAAAACAATTTTCAACCTAAAACTATCTTGCCTAGGAATTGGTGTAAATTTTGCGAAGAACACCACGAAGAAACCACGTGTGAGGTAAAGAAGAGTGCCAGAGACAAGATATTTGGTAAAATACCAGAGACTAATATTGTTGTCCTAGACTTTGTAGAGCCAGAGGATGTCATGGTTATTGACACTAGGAACAAAGCCTATGCTCCCAAGGGTAAATTTAATCCTCCTCGCAGTTCTTCTAGCCCGAGCTCATCCTCAACCACTGCTGTGCCCAAGGTTCCTAAAATTACTGAAAGTTAAGGAATCACTCCCCCTCTTCCCTCTTCCAAATACAATATCTTGAATCAATTGGCCAACATAAAAGTAGATGCAACCCTCTGAGACATGGTTGTCATCCCTGAACAACAGATGCATCTAAAACTATTCATGGAAGGAAAAGCTTTCGTTGTAGTCAATATTTCTGAAGAGGTAGACGAAGATGATTCTGCTGTAAATAAAGTAGGTGTACATAACTTTAGATACCCTGTAAAAAACCCACCTTTTTATATTTCTGTAAAGATCATGGATAATATTTCCCATTGTTTCCTCATTGATGGTGTTTAGGCCCAAGTGTCATGTTGAATATTATTATGGAAGATCTAGGCTTGTCATGTACAAATGAAAATGCCAGAAGCATGCTCTCCTATAATAGTCTACAACAAACAACCATAGGCAAGATTAAATATGTAAGCTTGGTTTTATGCGCTCATCATGAGATAATGACAACCCTCCGCATTTAGGTGATTGATATGCCTATGAGAAATTATTCAATTATCTTGGGGAGAGATTGGCAAGCCCTAATAGGTGGATACCTCTCACTCGACGGGACACATTTATCCGTTCCTCATAATGGTAAGAATATTATATTCCTTAGAGAAGGAAGAATTTCACCCTACATAGAGAGTGTTTCGGAATCTAGCGTAAACTATATCGAAGAAGACGTAGGAGTGTATTCCATCTTTTCCGAAGAGGATAATATTCTTCTGGAAATAATTGATTCAGATGATGAATTATGGCATATGCACTTTGATGGTTCACACTCTAACGAAGGTAACGTGGTTGGTATTATCTTGGTTTCCCTTGTAGGAAAAATTCATAATCTTTCATACAGGTTGGAGTTTGCTTGTTCAAACAATGCCGCTGAATTCAAAGCTTTCTTGTTAGGCATTGAGAATGCCCTTAATCTTAGTTGTGGTCACCTTTCAGTTTTTTGAAATTCCGAGCTTGTTGTGAACTTGATATGTAATACATGCTTTCCTAGCGACAAGATGATGGAACAATACTCCCAAACTGTTTGGGCACTTGTCTTGAACCTTCTATATTTCAACATCACTCATGTTAAGAAGGATTTGAATTCAATAACTGATCGGTTAGCTGTCTTTGCAGCCTCTCCTGCTCAACAAATCTTGCCTCGCAGACCTGATTGTGCTTTCCAATATTTACATCATCCATACATTTATGAAAATGAAGGATATTGAAAGGCCATCCCTAACGAAGAGAACATTTGTGTTGTCATTCAAAATGAACCTCTTGGGCCCGAGGAGATTATATTTGTAGAAAATAATAAGATTATTGAGGGCTTGAATCCTCTTGAGAGTTCGTTTTCTTTGAGTGTTGTAGGAAATAAATAAAAACAAGGAGAAGAGGAGTTACAGAAGAGGGTGATTGAAACCATCCTCCTGAACATTAGGACATCTGAATATTCAACGAACGTTAAAATAAATGTCCAATGTTCTGGTAAGGAAGAGATGAGGTTCACCGGGTTACTTAGTGAACCCCAAACGGTTTTTTCTTGGTTTTATGAGGATCTCCATGGTTTTGATCTTGGTCTTGTTCATCATATGATGAAACTAACTAGGCAAAAACAAGAACTTGTTAACTCTACACCGGAAGCACCCTTTCGAAGGGATTTGATATTTTTCTTAAGGGATGGAATGTTTTTTTCAGCCCACCCTGAATCGGTCTCAATTTTGAAATTGGGATCGGGGACCACTGATAATATTAGAACCTGTATTAGTCTTCAAACTTTCAAGCAAGCAATTCTAAGAAATCCCTTTTCCCCTCCCAATATGGAAATATTTTTGCAACAGGTTGTAGAGTCACAATTAAGACCCTTTCTTGATAGTCTATTTGGTTACAAGAGAATCAAAGTAGAAGGGGAAAATGTTCACAAAACCACTTTCATTGCTAATTGAGATACCATGCCTTACAAATTCTGGCTTTTTAGCTTACTTGATACAGGTACCGCTTTTAAGAAAACTATGTGCATAACTCTCGATGAATTGGTCAGTCTTCATCTCTATCTTGATGATCTAATTGTGCGTGACAAGGGACTAAATATTTCATTGGATTTCCAAGTGATCCATCCCTTCCCAATTTATTTTTCCTTGGATACAAATTCTTATATCTCAAAAGAATTACAAGAGAAATTGTTTCCCTACAACACTAACAACCCTCGCTTGAAATATTGCGAGGAACCAACGTGAGAATTTCTAGTGCTGTCTGGTTTTTTCTGTATACTAGTAGCCTAGATCTGCTTTCAAATTTTGTTCTTATTTTCTCTTCTTTACAGTACTTTGATTTTTTCTTTCTAGGTTAAGTTTTAGTTTCTGCAATTTTACTTCTGTCATGATTTGGTTTCTTCTTATCTTTTAATAAACTTGGTCAAATAAGATGTTGGATCAATTTTTCCACAGTAACACTCCTTCAAAGCATTGTTAGTTATTAACAATCAATCTTACACAGATGTTATGATGCTCCTCTGAAGGACCCTTGAAATTGTTACATTTTTCCACTGTTGTCTTGTAAAGAATTGACTATCTCCCACTTCTCCTTTCCATTTCTTCATCCATCAAGATATTAAGAGAAATTCTAAAATTTATTCTCCTAAAATTTAGAGAGGATATTCCAGTCAAATGATTATGCATACAGTGGTAAAACCCCTCATACTTAACAGTTTTCATGAATTATTCCAAAATTCCCAGTCATATTTCCATAAAATCCACTCACTTCCCCCTGTTTCATAATCATCTGAGTTATATCTTCTTGACCTACTGTTTTGGTCCACGAAACCATGAGCTATGAGTTCTAAATCCATTGGAAACAAATTTTCTTGTGGATTCGCCAGTTTGTTGATGACTAAAATTGTCAACGAAGTTCTGCCCGCAAAGTGTTGCTAAAGCCTATTATTATAAAAAAACTAAAAAACACTAGTAGGTGGGACCCCCTTAAAATATTGGAGAGAATATATGTTCATTTTTTATGTTATGATGATGTGCAACACAACTTACATGGTTGATGAAGATCTTGTTGTTATTGGTTATGATTTGAGCTTATGAAGTGTTGATTCCTTATGTTACTACAACCTATGCTATTCGTTAATGTCATTGTTGTCTATTCTTATCACACCTGCACAACAAACATGTTAGTAAATGGTTATGAAATTGTGATTGAATTACATGTTTAATATGCATATGGTGTGAAATGTTGGTGCCACATTTGGCAAGGTGATAGTGCTAATGGTTATGCAATGGTTAATTGAATTATGTGGCTAATCCACATATGGTTTATTTGGATAGATTTAACGTCGGTGGATTATTTGACAAGGTGGTGAGCGTTAATGGTTATGAGATTTTGTTTGAGTTATATAATAAGAAATTGGATATATGATATGGAAAGCGCATTTGGCAAGTAACCTATGAAGATTCCAACACAGAGTTAGATTAATGGTGTTAATTGAAAGCTGGTTGGCATGTACTGATGAGTAAATGAATGGTGGGTGGAGGTGATGTGCATTTACTGCACATCACCTTTACCCCTCCTATTAGCCTCCACCCCAATTGGGCTATTGTTTGATCTTGTTGTTGTGGTTATGATCCGAAATTTTGGTAGGGAAGAACCGCTCGACTAACTCTCGTTTTAAGGAATTTGATTACATGTATGTATTTTTTGGCCATTCGTGATTCTGCTCTGGTTATGAAATCATTACTGGCTTAGGTGTATGGGTTTGTGTTTTCCTAAGTGTTGCAACTGTGTGAAATTTGGGTTCTTGGAATGAAGAGTGGATGGTTCTTCCTGTAAAAATTTTGAGTTCGTCAAGGTTATTAGTCCTCCTAGGTGATAGCTCTTTGTTATCAATGTTGTTTGGTTGGAGGGTTTTTGTTTAGTATTGGGTGAATAGCTATCTTCATGCACTGTCACTAAATCCAGTCTCTAGCTTTCATGGGTTTAATGGTTGGAGGTTTTCTGCGTCACTTTATTTTGTTCACTTCGACTTTGGTTGATTGCACCACCAAGGGTCACGAAATGAGGTTCCATTTCTTCCTCGACCCTATCTTCATCCCTGGGATAGTATTTTTTGCTAGAAGAACATGAGGGTTCTACCCTGCATAAGTTAAATAACATTGTCAGGCCAGATTAAAGCTTCACCTTTCTGTTTTTCCCCCCTGTCATGAATTTGTTACCTATCCACGAATGGGTCTCTCTGTGTATACACCATTAGCCTTGGGTTTTTACCATTATAAGAGTGGCTCTTCTCTCCCTATGTTTGTTACACAACAAAGATTGGCCCTCCTATCTGAAGAGTGATAGACAATACCAGCCTGGCCTCTTGGGTTTCTACTTGGTTATGGTTGTATAATTATCGACTAGCTTGAATATGAGCTCGCTCAGTTGGTTGTGTGATAGTCGTGTTGGTTGGTACATAGTCACCCCCTCTGTTATAATAGTGGTGAACCCTACATTGCTGATTTCACTTTCAAAGTAAACACATTTTCTCTCTTTGTAACTCAATATTGTTAATGAAAAATCCCTATGCCCGATTCGATTGGATGTAGAGATATGCATAGTTTCCACAGCTGGTTAGGTTGATTGTCTTTTTTACAACAGTAGCAAATTTTTGGGTTGATACACAGTCACTGGTATTGGAACTAATGATTATTTGGATGATAGTTGGCATTGGTTACAAATGCTTGATGTTTCTCACGCATGTCGCGTTAGGTGCATAATGTTTTTGCAAAATGAAACAATGGGTGTGGTAACTATGGTTTTCTTTGGGGCCGAATGACTATTGAACTGGATGACTGTAATGAGTATATCCACTGCATCCTTATGCTTGTTTGATTGTACAAACCTGAGTTTGCACAAAATTTTCTATCACAGTGTGACTAAATTGAATCAATGTTATATTAAATTGATGGCTCATCACAAAATTTTGAGTTGTTACCATCACTTTGTGTTGTTTTTTTTTAAAGTGAAATTGTTGCATCATGGGGTTTTTTTGGCTGCGCACTGTGTATAACATTGAAGGCTTGATTCCTCACAGTCAGAGATACTCGTAGAGTTTTGAGCACATTTTGTTGCATCCCAATCAATTGGTTGAGATAGGCTTGTTGTTAAGACCTCGTCATGTTGTATGAATGACCCATTCTTTAAGCCACATTGGATTGTTTTTTTACAGTGGCAGAGTTACATAGCTTGGGTGAATTACCTTGTGCAGAAGTTGGGTCTAAATGGTGACTATGGGTTGTATGTTTAATTATAATTCGGGTGTGGCATTTTGGTCTTGATTATTTTGGTTACTGTCATATATGTTCAACGAATTTCATTGCATCTAAATGATGAGGCCGATTGCAGTGATAGTGACTTCACTGTTAATTTGAAAACATGACTTTTGAGTATTATTGTGGATTGAAGTAATGCATGGGAAGTGGTTGATTTTGATGGTTACAGATTGGAAATGGGTATTGTTCTTAAATTGTTATAAAATGCAGAGTATGTGAATGAAGGAAGCACAACCTCTTACAAATTGTGTGGAATACATATTGTCTTGTGATGGCACTATGTTGGATATTTGATTATGAACATTGAACTAGTTAAATGCACAAAATATTATTTTGTCAAGTGATTGATGGTTGATGCATCTCCTTTCACATAATGTTTTGTGGATCACTTAATTAATTTCATGAACAATAATCATCCTTCTTCCCTCCATTTTTTTTCACTTTCCGCTAATTACAAACCCCGTCACCTCCCATATTCATTTTTCACTCCCTGTTCTGAGATTGATTACAGTAAAGAGGATTTATGTGTTAAAGTGGATGAAAGTGGCAGTGTATTGTGTAGATTGCAGTGAGGTTTTATTGGTTTTCTTTACAATTGATTGTTATTGTCATTGAGCAGTGACCATGTATTCTCCCCTTTCATTATATCATATTTTCGCTCAATACAAACCCCTCACATATCCCATAACCCTTTTTTCAACCCGATGCTCATTGATTAACAGTAAAACAATTTGTATGGATTGGATTGCATGAGTCTGATACATCGTTGAGCCAAATTTATTTCACATTTTTAAGAGTTGTCATGTATGGTTATTTAAAATACTATTTTCTAATCGATCACACATGCAGGATGAGTTTTTTCAGTCAAGGTAGCCATGGTCGAGGAAACATAGGTAGAGGTAATTGGAACCGAGGTTCAAGAAGGCCCAAGTTCTCCATACATTTTGACGCTAATTCACAAGAGCTTAGCCAATTGTTTCATGTCAGATTATTCAATTGGATTGGGCAGGGAATAGTCCAAACTAGGCCTGAAAGGCCTCCTTTCCAAGACCTGTAAGCACCCAATATCCCTGTACCTCCTCATGTCTCATTACAACCCAAAGTCCCTGAAAATGATGGATGGAAGGAGGTTGTCCACCCGACAGTCTCCCAACATCATGGCTGGCCCAACTTGTCTTTGCCCACTCCTACGTCGGTTAACCCCATTTCCCAAGCTTCCCCTGACCACTCATCAGTGAAATCCTCCCATGCTAGCAAGAGATTAAAAACTGAGGCCCACCATGCCCTTGATAAAGGAAAATCCATTGCAACCCCCTCTTCACCCTCCAATGGCTCTGACAAATCTGTGTCTTCCCGGATGCATTTGAGGGATGATTTTTACCACGTGATCAATGAGATTAGGCCTAAACGCTCTACACAACCAAAGGCAAATTCAGGAAAATCAAGAGGAGGCAACAACAACCAAGGAAGAGTTGCATCATAGATTGGTAAATATGGCTTTTGAGTTTTTATTAGATCTATTTTTATGACAGTTGACTCAGGGATTTTTGGACAGAGTGTTTATTTTTGGATATACGAGTATTATTTTTTGAAATAATTTCAAATTTCATGAGTTTAAATTACCAAAAGTGAATATGTTGATGGGAGACACAAGGAGGTGTGTTTTTCTTAACTAATGGTTATGTTATGATTGTTATGAACTAAAGGGAGTCACAAGGTGTCCCACCTACTAGTTATTATTTAATTATGACCCTTAATTATAATGATTACTCTTCCCCCTAACTAAAGTTAGTTGAGTCTTTTAATTAACTTACATAATGAGTTGGTTCAACTACTTCAACCAATTATAATTTGTTAAAAGAAATAAGAAAGGGAGGAACAAGAGGAGGATAGAAGCATAAGCATGCTAAGGTTTTCTCTTTGAGTTATGTTGAGATAGGTCAGTTTTCATTCATTCATATATTAATCAAAGCCTAATTCTCTTTTGTAATAGAAGGGTATTATTGTAGACAACAATATTCAGGGCTGAATCAAATCATTCAGACACTTGTTTTTCAGAGGTCTTGATCTATCTTTGATAATCTGTGTAGACTTGTCTGTTTTTGAATTAATTTTCATGACTAATAAAGGCTATTGTGCATAGTCGAGTAGGTAGAAATCTGTGGCAAGATGATCTAGCTTTTAGAGTTCAATTTTTCTTTTCTATCAGAGGTCCTTTTGTATGTTCCATTGGGGATGTCTAATATTGAATTTGGTCCAAGATTTTTGTATGAGATTTTGTAAATAAAATGACTCTTTGGTGAATTGGAATGAAATAAAGGATTTATTTATGTCTCATCTGTCTTGATTATCATCTTGGTGTCTTTACTTCTGTTTTTACAATTATTTCAGCAACTGTTATATGCAGAAAATTACATACAAAGTGAATTTCCAGCAAGCCTTTTGTTGATAAAAGACTAGCCTAAGCACTTGTAATTAATACTTGTAAGTTAGGATGTTATTTTTTGTTGGCTATAAACATAGGGTGATATTCCCGTCTACTTTTCTTTAGCCAAGTAAAGTCTGAAAATGATTGAGTAAGATTATTTCATATCTTTTCCTCAACAAACCGTTAGATCGTCCGGAGTAAATCTCAAGCGTCGGATCATCCGAAGTGGATCTGGGCCATCTGATCCATAAAATACATGGCATAAATCTATGGACTCTGGGTAAAGACCCGAAGTAATCCTCAACCATATGATTCAAGGACATGTGGAAAACCATGTCAGCAAGGACATGTGACAGACCACGTCAACAAGGACATGTGGTAGACCATGTCATCAAGGATATGTGGCAAACCACGTCATCGAGTGACATGTGGCAACCACTCGACCCGTGCCAAGTCAACATGTGACGTGTATAATGTTACGTCACTCCGGGAGATTTATTTCTGGAGTTTTACCACCAACATATGACAAAAGCTCCGAAGTCCTGAAGGCCGAAGTGATGAAGGAACAAAGTCGCGAAGGGCCGAAGTGCCGAAATCCCAAACAACTGAAGCAGCTGGGATTTGTAGATATGTGAGAGGACAGGTGTCACTATATCGCAAGCTCTGAGTAAAACGCTCGGAGGGAAGTCGAGTGAGGAGAAACTGAAATATGAGAATGCTGAAGGGCGAAGTCCCGGAGCGGAGGATAGTCGTTGGATTAAAGAGGATAGATGTCAGCAGATCTTCCATTTCGGAAGATATCCAGTCAGAAGAAATGAGAAGTTGAGATTTGAAATCTCTAGAGTTCGGAGACCCAAAGTATATCTTGATCGTTAATCCGAGAGGGGCACATGTCAGTGGATTGTCAACTCCGGAAGATTGACGTACATAGGAAATTAGGGTTTAAGAGTTGAAAATCCTGAAGCCCAAATCACGAAATCAATCGTAGCTGATGATTTGGAAGGAAGCTACGTGTCGACGGATCATGGAGATATGAGATCACGCATGGAAGGATGAAAGGAAGGTAGATAACAATCGTTGATCGAGTAGCATCGCCAAGGGATTGGATATCAACGGTCATGCTCAATTGCGGGGCTAGAACATGCTTGGGCCTTAATTTTTCTTGAGTGGGCTGCAATCAAAACCACAGTATCGCCAAAGGCATACCTGGAGCTCTGTAGTGAATTATGGGGAGAAAAGAGGGTTTCCCTAAAACTTCCTTTGGTCGCGCCCGTAATCGCGTGGTCACGTGAGATCATCACCCAAGGTCATATCAAAAGAAGGATCTAGCACTCGCTAGAATGAGATCACGAAGCGCTCGAAAGTTAGGCTTGTGGTCACCACCATGGTCACATCAAAAAAGGTTAAGGGAGGAGCTAACACATCGCTAGGCTCCTCTTTGGATATCGAGAGTTGGGAGAATCAAGATGTCTCATACCAAGATTCCCGAAGTCACGAGTCATGAAGTGCCTGTTGGTTAGGCATATGGTCATCTTCGATGGTCACGTGAAGGAAGGGGCTTAGAATCCAAAGAATAAAAAAATGACTGGCTGTAACTGAAAGATAAGACAAAGAGTTACGACTGCCAGAGAAGCCAAGGAATCTTTGGATAATGACCGCTGATGATGAAAAAATTAATAATAACCACTAGAGAAGACAAAGAATTGTTATGATGATCTGACAGAGAACTGGGCGTGAGAAAGACATGCAGAACAGAGAAGAGAGTGTGTTTTTTTTTTCATAGTGATGCATGTGGGTAGGAGTAGACGCAGTGCATAACCTGAAGGGGAGATCTGTGGCGCAGTGAAGATAATGCAGAGGCAACATAGAGCATAAAAGGTAGAAGAGAAGATAAATAAGAGCTAGTGTTGAGTGCAGAAGGAAGAAGAGCAGAGCATAGAAGCAAAACAATTCAGAAGCAGAACAAAGCATAGAAGCTGAAGAAGGCAGAGGAAACCTGGAGCTGTAATAGACCATATTAGAGACAGAGAAATTAAGTAAAGTTTTGTAAGTTTCAATCAAGGTGGTAGGGTGGTGTTAGGGAGGATTTCAGTCCTCTAAATTCTAGTTGGTGCTAGAAGATATTCTAGGAGTTGGTGCTTCCATCTAGTGGCTGCTAGAAAAACCTGGGGGTTGGTGCTTCCATCTAGTTGGTGCTAGAGAAATATGAGAGTTGATGCTCTCTGCAAGTTGTAGCTTTCTATCAGAGGTTGTAGCCTCATGTTTGAGTTGGAGCTCAAAGACTGTGATGTACATGAAATTTGGAGCTTGATTGACATCCTAAGAAGAAGAGGTTTTCACCCTTTATGGGTTTCCTCAGGAAAATCAGTGTCTCTGTGTATTCTCTGTGATTGATCATTGTATATATATGAATGTTAAGTTATCAAAAATACATTAAATAATAATCTAGAAAGAATAAGAAAATAACAAGAAAAGTTTCAAGCTTATATACATAACTAATTCNGCCTCTCAGTTATATTTCCAACAATTGGTATCAGATTCGGTTCCTTTGATAAAAGGTAGATCATTAATATTGAACATGACTAGTCATGATGGAATTTCAACTAATTGACCCCCTCTATTTGATGGAACAAACTTTGCCTTCTGGAAAATAAGGATGAGAACACATTTAATGTCTCTGGGTGTTGATGTTTGGGATATTGTTGAAACAGAATATGTGAAGTCTGTAGTCTTGGCCTCAAAAGATGATAAGATGGATTTTAGCTTTAATGCAAAAGTAATGAATTCCATCCTCAGTGGACTTGATGAAGCCGAGTTTGTCAAAGTCATGCACCGTGATTCAGAAAAATTTATGTGGGACAAGCTGATAAGTAGTTATGAAGGTAATGAAAAGGTGAAAGACGCAAAACTTCAGACTCACAGATTGAAATTTGAGCAGTTAAAGATGGATGGAGACGAAACTATCAGTAAGTACTTCTTACGTATAGAATAAATTGTCAACACTATGAAAGGCCTAGGTGAAACGATAACTGAATATTTTCTAGTCTAAAAAATATTAAGATCTCTTCCTGATAGATTTAACTCAAAGGTCTCTGCTATAGAGGAAATAACTGATCTCAAAACATTGACACTAGATCAACTTCTTGGAACCCTAACTTCTTATGAAATGAGAATCACCAAAGGTAAATCCACTACAAGGGAGGCATATTTTAAAGTAGAGAAAAACACAGACCCCGATATAGATGAGATTGAAGCAAATTTTGTGAGAAGACTGAAGAAAGGATCAGGGAAATACAAAGGTAAAATGCCCTTAAAATGTTTCAACTATGGTAAGATAGGTCATTTTTCATCTAAGTGTCCTCACAAAATAAAGGATCATACATATGACGATGAAGAGAAGAACAAACACAAGAAGTTCTATAAAGAGAATAACTTTAAGAAGAAAAGACTTTGTGTAAACAATGATGATGATCCCTCGGATGATGAAAGTAGTGACTCTTCTATTGAAGATAAAATAAATGATATAATGCTAATAGATTTAGAATATCTAAACACTGAAGATAGAGGAAGTGAGTTCACAGATTGTGAAGCAGTAGTAGATATTGAAGGAGAACTTGTCAGTGCCATGGAATAGATTGATAGACTCAGAGAAAAGAAAAGAAAAGAAAAACAATTACTTCTCAAGTATGAGAAAACATGCAAGGAACCATCTGAAGAAATTGATATGTTGAAGGTTAAGTTAGAAGAAGCTAAGAAGAGTGAAGACATCCTCACACAACAATTGAAGGAAGTAAAAAAAAAAGGTGAAAAAATGGAAGCTCGAGTAGTGACTGTCAGAAATGATCTAGAGAAATTTCAGGCCTTGTATTATCAGAATCTGATAAGTATTAAAGCCTCAGAAGGATTAGCCTCCATTTTGAATCAGCAAAGGAATTCAAAGTTGAAAACCAGTTTGGGTTATGAAGAGGGATCATGTAGTGTTAAGCCAAGCAACAAAGAATCCATCAAGTTTGTCAAATCTACAACCATTGACAACAACAAACCTGTAGAAACAAAGGAAGAGAATCAACGTCCAAGGAAGAGTGAAGGAAAAGCTACCAGAACTTAATCTGTAGAACAAAGAAATAATACACCCTCTGCTCAAGGAAATCATCAACATGGAAGACATCGACCTTCCACTACTACATATTGAAACTTTTGCGACGATCACTTGTGATGAAAGTACTCTTTCATCGCAATATGCAAGAGAGAAAGTTCAAGTTTTTTAAATCCACCTCATATTTGTCACAATCTCGATGTAGGTAGTTTGACCAAATTATTATGGTCAATGTTCGTTACAAGAGCGACGATTATAGTTTGACCAAATATGACTTAAATTTAAAATTGACCGTTAAAAATGACCTAAAATAAATAGGTAAAAAACTAAATATTTTTAGGTCACTGTCGTCGCAATAGCGACGAGAGTGACCTAAAATTGCACTACAAATATTTGACGATCCAAATATGTTGCGACAATCTTGCTATAACAACGATGGTTCTGAAAGGGTATTTTTGTGCGGAAGAATGTCGCAAAATGTTATTAGAGGTGGGGAAAAAAGTAAAGCGGGTGAAAAGGGTGATGGTAGATGTTATTGCCCTTGTAAAAAATCTTGCCTCAGACATCTCGTAAGAATTTTAATAGAAACAACTACAAAACATTGTAGGAAATATGGTCACATTGATGGCAGATCGAATGAATATCATCCCCATGGTAATTAGCTATATATTCATTATCTTTTTTTATTTTGTCAATTTTATATAAAATTATATATATGTATATATATTGTTTGAATGTTTGTTATAGTATACACTAATTTTGCATGATTGTTTGTAATTATAAAGTTAGAGTTCCCTCTAACTTTCTATAGAATATTTCACCAAGTATTAGTAGAAATGATGTTGTACAAGCTGAGGAACATCATCATGACCAATCAAATGAGGATCTCATGGAAGAAGATGATGGGACAAATTAAGTTAATGATCCCATGGAAGAAGATGATGGGATAAATCAAATGATCCAAGATTTGTTTTTGCAGCCAGATGAGGATGGGGAAAATGTTGGTATTTATGATGAACCTCTATTAGAAAAGGCAAATAAACGACTTTATGAAGGATCAAGAGAAAATATTCTCTCTGCTACATTGTTTCTAGTGAACTTAAAGGTTATGAATAATTTTTCGAACACTTGTATGACAAAGATACTAAGGTATGTAATATGTTTCATCTCATACTATACATAAATGTTGATTTTTTTATTACTTGTTTTTATTGTTAATTAATGTGTAAAATAAGACTGCAATTTTTACGATTAATATTCTTACATTAACTAGTTGTTTGTTATGTTATAGATTGTTAGGTGAATTTTTGTTACCATCGTCAAATATTTTACCTCGCACATATCGAGGGTTGCATGCCATTATGAAAGACAATGGAATGGATTATCAAACTATAGATGCATTCCCTAATGACCATATTATATATTATGGACAACATGCTTCGAAAATCGAATGTCCGCAATGTCTTATCAGTAGATATCGAACTGATCAAGTAACAAAAAGGGTGCCTCAAAAGGTTCTTCGTCATATTCCCATAATTCCATGTTTGCAGCGATTGTTCAGGTGTGAAAGCATAACACAATTTATGGATTACCATGCACGTAACATAAGTGGAGATGGTGTTCTTTGAATGCCTGCTGATGGTTCTGCATTTAGGGAAATTGAGGAAAAATGGGCAGATTTCAAAGATGAACCATGTAATGTTAGGCTTTCATTGGCAGCTGACAGTGTTAATCCATTCAGAGAGATTAGGTCTATTTACTCAGTGTGGCCTATTTTTTTTATCAACAATAACATTCCTCCTTGGATGTCAATAAAGAGGGAGCACATAATGTTGACAATGATTATTCCAGGTATTTGTTTACATTAATTTTTTGAATTTAACATTTTCATTTGTTTCAATTTTTGCATAATATCTTTTGTTTATTTATTTAATTATATACATTACATGATATCATTCCTTTAGTAATTATATGTAATTTCAAACAAATATTAGGTAAGTACCAGGTTAAAGATATGAATGTATATATCGAGCCTCTTATCGACGAACTACTAAAGTTATGGGCTGGCATCACAATGTATGACATATGTAAACCAATCGGGGAGAAGACATTTAAATTCCATAGAAAATTTTTATGGACAATTCATGATGCCCTTGGACTAACACATTTTTGTGGTATGTATAAGCATTCTAATATTGCGCTTTAATACTATATAATATTTTAATTTTATCATAGTGCATGTTTACTTTTTAAATAATCTCATCGTATAATTGACATTAATCCATTTGTTGCAAGTCTTCAAACAAAGGGTAAATTTGCATGTCCAGTTTGTGGCCCTAAGATGAAGTATCGTCATTCA
>SNQJ01S0129437.1:0-11412 GCA_010110895.2 Picea sitchensis
ACATAAGGTGACCATCCATGAAAGGATGCGTCCCTTGATAATCAATAATTATTTATTATTATCATTTACTTATTATATATGATATTTAATAATCAATAATAATAATAATAATTATTATTATCTTTAGAGAATGTCTTCCCGATGTTGTCTAAACATCAACACATTGATGGGGTCTTCCGTTTAAGACAACGATCCTAAATGCTTAAAAGTTATGGATCCACCCACTAGTTGAAAGGTCAAATCACTAAAGACAATCTTCAAAATGTCGGGTCTTGGGGTTTCACAGACCTAACAGTCCAACATGTAATGAATCTCAATGTCCTGACATGTGAAATCGTGAAACTGCGATACGTTTAAAGCCATGTTAATTAAAGAATTAAAAATGATTAATACAAATTAATCACATCTCGACTTCGCGATTCGGGGATCCATGCCTTGAGTGATCACCACAGTCCCGATATACAAAATTGTGAAACTAGCTTAATTTAAACCAAGTTAATTAAACGATTAATAATGATTAACGATAATTAAATCATATCGCAATTTCGCATTTCGGGAATCCTATCTTGAACAAGAACTTGAAATACCGATACCCGAAGTCACGAAATCCTTAACTAATCATAATTAATTAGAAGATTAAACTCGATTAATATTAATTGATCAAATCACGATCTCGTGATTCGGGGATCATAACTTGAAATGAAATAAGATCGCCCGGGACTCTAAACCCCAAAATAGATTAAGGTTAAACACGATTAATTAACAGGACAAAAATTGATTCATTAACACCTTAAACAATCTTATCTCCTGTAAAGTTTACGTTGGTTTGAAATGTGGGTAAATTCAAATGATATCTATGTTTTTCCCAGATCATGAAATATTGACCATTAATGACATTAATAGCCGATTTAGGGAAATGATTTCAAATAAGATCATGATTTATCACCCAAATCTTTTGAATAAAGGAATTAAACGCGTTGTCAAAAAAGGTCTACGTAGATTGATACGCTTAAGGAAAAGAAGTTTTTTTCATTTTCTTAATTGCATTCTCATTTTCACAGAGCTTGCCTAATGATATACTTAGATCTGTGTGTTTTCTGTGACAAATAGCAGGTTTTATTTTTAGAACTGCTACCATGCCGCCACGAAAAGCAGCCAAAGAGACTAGTGAGGGTTCAGACAAGAGTTTAGAGGTTATCTCTGATACCTCACCCAGAAGTATAAACACAGTTAAAACCTGGACAAACGTATTCAACATCCTGTAGTACAAGATGGTAAATTGCCCTGATGATTCGAGCGACAACGAAAAGGAAGACTTATCTATCAAATACAAAACTATTGCTCAGGCAGAAATACATAAGGTAGAAACAAGGCCGAGTCTTTTACCCTACAGTGACATGATTAAATGGGCACTAGATCATGTGGATATCCCAACCAGAACTATTTTCTCTCAAAAGGTGGTTGTTGGGTCATTTCAGCCGAAACACATATAGGTGATGTATAAGTTGTCTCCAACATCAAACTTCACTTACAATACCATTTTTCTAGAGAATTTCAGCAAGAAGGAGTGTGATCAATATGGGAAAAATCTTTCGTATTTGATCAAGGAATGGTGCTCACGCCCCGAAAAGTTCATAGTTTATTCTCACGACATATACTCATTCTCATCATTGCAACCACATTTCATGTATATAGCCATGGTGATGTGCAGAATTTATGGAAAAGAGAACACAACCCATTTCTTTCTACCATGGGTACCCATTATACACACAGTGACGAAAGGTTATTCTTTCGACTGGGCCAAGATATTGTCGGACAGTCTGGCCAGTGAAATTACAGAATACCAGGCAAAGAAATCCAAGTGGCAATCAACTTCATTTTTTTATGCTAGTTTATATTATGGATGCCATCTGTTTCATGATGCCTTTCCTGCTAATGGGATGGAGCTGGACTCCAGATAGCACAGAACCAATTCATATTTATCATTCAAAACTCTGGGAAGACAAGGCGAAAGATTTCTTTTATGAAATCTGTAATTGGGTAGCGATATTGATGCACATTGCTATTTTTGGTCACCCACCTCCTAGAATTTTAGATATAGTTGTGGCTAACCTGGATAAAGTGGCAGACTGGTATATCGAGGAGCACTTCTCTTACATCAAAGTGTTCGGTTGTCCAGTTACCCCCTATGCTTTACCGCAATTTTTACTAGACCGACTGGTGTTCCACGAGGTTGCATGCCAAATTGTACTCTACAGGATTAGCGAAGAACTCAAAGCCGTGTATAAAAAGGTATGGCCATCTTTTCTCTTGCAGATTGGTGTATTTTCTTTATTGGATTTTGGCCACTCCAGAGTGTAAGTTGCGGCATAAGAGGAAATAAAGATGGTTAACATTGAATTTAAGAAGCACGACCCGCAAAAGGTTATGGGTAACCATATGGCCAGTTGCAATCTTAAAAAGTATGAACATGAAGAATCCCCTCGGGATGAAGTGTTCCGAAGGGTGAGATCTTACCAAGAAATTCTGAGCCGAGTTAGAACCCTATCACCTAATAAAATGGTTGATTTTTACAACTTCCAAAAACACCAAATAAGTAGTCTTCCGAAAGTATTACAAGGGGAAAACCCGATGGCTCCTACTACACAACAAACAGAGACCCAGAATCCAGAAGTCAGGAGCTCTAGCAAACAAGAAGCCTCGGAAAACTTAGAGTGTCACGCCATTACATTCCACTAGAGGAAACCCCAATACAGAGGTGATACTCATAGGAGATCTCACGCCCATCTCTATTGAAGAGATACCTCCCTCAAATTTCTTTTTCAGTAAGAAAAGGAAAGTTGTGGTGAAGAAAGAAATGCACCAGAAAGAGGGTGCAACAATAAAAAAACACAGAGTATTGTTGGATGGACGGAGTTTGGAAGATGAAGATTTTGCTACAGAGGTATTCGGCTCTTTGGGATATTTTTCAACAACTAACCTATTCTTAGTCGATAACCTAAAAGAAATACTGAAGCAGAGGAATTAGATGATAAATCAGTTGCAAAATCAAATAAGGAATGCAGAGAAGAATGTCAAAGAAGAAGTCAATAAAGGACTGGAATAGGCTAGAGCTAGTGATAAACAAGAAATCCAAATGCTCAAGTCCAGTCTTGATGATATGCATAAGAAGATGCAAGTGAGTGAAATACAAACTACCCAGCAAGATGAGTTGATAAAACAATTCCAATACAAGGTCAGTTCCACTGAGAAAATGGTTGTGGATATAGCACTGTTTCAAGCTCAAGCGTTGGAGGTGCTAAAGAAACTAGAAATAGCTCAATAGAGCCTGCTCTCTAAAATAAAAATCGTCCAAAATCATTCTTAGGTGATGGATGAAGCATTAAGTAATATTGTTTTAAGAGAGAGAGAGAGAGGTTATTGTTTCCCAAACTACCTTCCAAGAAGCAGTTATATCATCAGCAAAAGAAGGAAGAGTTGTGGCATCTGGGTTGTCTATTTCAGAGCAAACCAGAGGTGATATTATACTGAATACTTGGGAGTCAAACATAGTTGAAGGTAGGAAAATGGCTAAGGAATTGAAAGAATCTTACGAAGAATTTTTTTGTTCACTTAACAAAGAATTGTTAGGCTTCGATAAAGAAGATAGTTCTGGAACACTAGGTCAGCTTAATATAGCCAAACATTAGGTTGACATTAAAACAAATATGGAAGAAGCACAAGCTGAAATATCACAGATAAAATAGGTTGATATTTCTCAAATAGATAGATGGATAGTGAAGCCTAATCTACAATTGCAGTCTATTATTTCAGAGGATGGATGGATAGAAGTGAGATTGCCTCAGCTGGAAAAGAAATTATACATTTTTTAGGCTAATAACTTAACAGGGGCTTCCGGGTTCGTAGTCGAATTTGTGGGCAAGCGCATCAAATGTATTGAGAAGAGAAAAGGTAGTACCTATGGAAAAAAATGAATACAGTATGTGTACATTGTCTATTTTGGAGCTATAAGACAGGAAAGGAAAACGTTCATGCCAGCATAACAAGAAAATCAAGAAGATTGCAAATGAAGCGTTTCAATTTCCATATTTTGTAATTTTAATTATTTTGAAGATAAAGGAATTCCAACCATTTGAGGTTGAGAAATTTTGTATAAATGCATATTCAAAAGAATGAGCAAGGGTTGCTTCTTGCCAGTTGTAATTTTGAAAACTCTCCGTATTGAGGATTAATACAAGTGCAAACCAGAGATTCCACATTTCATCTAGTTTGAGTTATGTGTTCTTCTTTCTTTTCACATTCCAACATCCTTTATATACTTCTTTGATGAATGCCAAATCACAATTTAGTACAACATCTACTTTGGTTATATTTCATTTAGTTATCTAATAATAAACAGATTTTCCTTTGTATTGGCTATTAGCAAATACAAGACCTGTGAGTTAATTAGATTACTATATTTTATGCTTCATTAAAGTTTACATTATCCATTTTCTTCTTCTGTAACGAAGTAAGATTATTCTATATTTGATGCCTTACTGTGTCTAACAACTTTATGTTTTTCTCTCATTACATCCTATATTTTCAAATTTAACTCAGACACGAAAAATGACTTCTGTGTTGTTATACTATTAATTCATTTTAAGGAATTTTTCTCGCATAACTGAGATAGAAAAAGAAACATTAAAAACTTTCCTTATTTCTTGATGCCTGACATTGTTCTTTGAGCCTCAAGTGAAAACTCAGGAACAACATCTTTTTGGCATCGTTGTCGGGGATGAAGAAACGAAGTGATTTTTCCCTGGGAGAATGACATTGGTAAGTTTACCTCTTTGATAGTGAACAAATATTGAATACATTATAAGGATTATTTTTTTATTTTTCACTTGGTGACTCCACAATTAATAAACTGGCATTTGGTCAAAGGAATATCAGACAAAACCTTGATGATAGGCAGACCACGCTTGTTTCCGACCTTGAAAAAATTTTAAACCAAGGGGATACCTTAAGCAAACCACTGCGTCCACCATTAAATTTTACCAACCTAAACCCACACAGTCTAATGATAAGGTTCCACTTGAACCATTAACTCCGCAAGAAGTTTCCACCCAAATCCTTTTTGGAGAAACGTCAGCTGATAGAATTGAAGCCGAAATCATAAACCCCAAATTGGTTTTATCCGAGATAAAGGTTGAAATCGATTCAACTACCCCTTTCGCTAATAAAGGTAAAGAGCTCATCTCGATACCTGCTTCTATTGATATTCCATCAGTTCTCGAAGTAAAGAGTCCAGCTTCCCGAATTATTGAAGAATATATCTTACACTCTGATTCGACTCCTGCTGGTTCTCCCATTTATATATCCTGCAAATCTGAAGAACCTAGTCCTCATCTCTTGTTTCCCTACTTTCCAGTTTTTCTATCTCCTGACGATCAGTTCCCGGAACCTCTTTTGTGTCATCCCGAAGTAACCGAAAGTTCATTACACATCTTTGAAAACCCCCTCTACAATATCCAAGTCTCATCCCCTAGATTACCAATGGTTGTTGCCGGTGGAGGTGTTGCCGGTGGAGGTGGTGTCGGAGGTGGCAGAGGTCAAGGAGGACATGGTGTAGAAGGAGGAGGAGGTGTTCAAGGGCCACCCCCACCTCCTATGATATTTTCTATATTAGATGCTAGATATGCTCCTTTGGTACTCCTGTTTCCCCTCCACAACTTACTCGAAAACTATATGAAAAATCTTCCAAAGTTTACAGGAGAGGGAGACCTAACCACGACTGAACATATAAATTTCTTTGATCAATTCGTCGATATCCTCGGCCTCAAGCATGAAGACATCTATTCAAGGATCCTAGTTCAAATGTTCAAAGGATAGGTGAGAACCTAGTTCTGAGGACTGTCGGCTGGTTCAATAGGATCATATGACGAGTTAGAAAGTGCCTTTCTCAGACAATGGGGAGAAAGAAAAATCACCTTTATTATTTAACCAAGTTTGGAGCTTTAAGAAAGAAAAATTTAGAAACAGTTCTTGAATTCACACAAAGATTTAATAAATTATACAACAAGATCCTAGTTGAGGTTAAACCTTCCCAACCCGTAGCGAAAGTAACTTTCGTCGGAGCTTTCGAGCCAAATTTTTCTTTACTGTTGAGAGAGAGGAGAGTCGTCGACCTTACTAGAATGCAAGATGATGTTGTAGAGATTGAGTCAAATATGATGGCATCGGGAAAGTTAAAAACTAAATTCAAAATGGGAAATAAAGAGACTAGACGATTTAGAGAACAAGCAGGACCCTTTGGATCTGGGAGGTCCTTGGAAGACAAGATGGATGATATGGCAAAAATAATTAAAGAATTATCAAACAAAATTTCGAATATGGAATTGGATCAATCTAAATTAGATCAATTCCTTAGAAAAGATTTCAGGAGGAACCCTAACTCCCAAATACAACAAAGACCAATTAAAAATGAAGATCAAAAGATTCAGACTCCCTTTAAAAACGAAAATTTTATAGGAGGAGATGGCATACAAGAGTTTGAGGAGTTAGAGGAAGATATGAATAATCTTGGCGATGACTGTCAACAACCTCATCTGACAAGAAAAGATTATGAAAGGTCTTTAAATGCAGAATATTGGTCTAATAATGATGATAGTGTAAATATCACAGAAGGTCGTTCTTATCAAGGAATCGTCGATAGTATAATGGTTGAGCTCCAACAGAAGTATAATTTGAGGCCTAGAAATAGAAATATGACAATTGCCCAACCAAAAAGAATCTTTTTGAGAGAGGAAGCGGACGAGGCAGCTCCCAAAGCTACTGAAAGATAGACCATTAAAACAAAGGTCACTGACACACAGTCTGCCAAGACAAAAACAACATAAACACCAGTAGCTAATACAAGAACAGTGGAAATACCCACGGCTAAAATGTAGACTGTCAAAACAAAAACAATTGAAACACAAATTGCGGAAGCAAAAACAGTTGAAACAAAAGAAACACATACCAATAAATCAGAAATAAGGAAGATAGAGACCCAAACCAGAGAAGTTGATAAAGCAGCGAGAAATTTCAGTCTAGAAAATGAGATTAATAAGATCAAGATTCCTCTACCTCTGGTCAAACTGGCGAAAAACCCTACATACAGAAAACAAATTGCCAAAATGATAAATTTTTCAGATATTGAAAGTCAGGCCGATGTTATAAATCTAGAAGATGATAAACCGAATATAGTGTTTGGTCCACGTTTTGAAGGTACCAGAGATTTTGTTGCTCCTTTCTACATTACGCTAATTGTGCATGATCATCTTCTCCATAATTTCATGTTGAATTCTAGAGCCTCCCACAATGTGATGCCTAAAGATATCATGGATAAACTTGGTATCGAAATTACCAGACCATATGGAGATATTTATTCTTCTGATTCGAGAAAAGTTAAATGTTTGGGTATGATTAAAGATTTAGTGGTTAATCTTGCACAAATTCCTATAAAAAGTGTTCTGATGGATGTGGTTGTTGTTGATATCCCTATGAAGTATGGTATGTTGTTATCCAAGTCTTGGGGCGCTAAGCTTGGAGGATCCCTTCAACTCGACATGGCATACGCTATAATCTCGATCTTCAACGGACAGTTCACCTGCTTGTACAGAGCAACAAGGCTTGCATATACAGTAAGTGATCCGATGAATCTGAATAATCACCCTATGTATGTCGCAGATCATGATTTAGGAAATTGTATACTATCTATTGATGATGATTTAGAAGAATGCATAGAAGAAAATTATACAGAAAAATAAAAAATTGAAAAAAAAAATGAAAATGTAAATAAGATTGGAGTTTGGAAAATGTATTTCGATGGTGCTTCGTCATGTGAAGGAGCAGGAGATGGAGTGTTGTTTGTGGAACCTAGGGATGAGCTTATTATTGCTTTGTCTTACAGATTACAGTGGGATATCAATTACACCAATAATGTATGTGTATATGAAGCCTTGGTCTTGGGATTAGAAGTTGTCAGGAAGCTAAAAATTGAAAACTTGATAGTTTATGGTGATGCAGAATTGATTGTAAAACAGATAAAGCAACAGTACCAGTCCAAACACCCAAGGTTGAGATCCTACAGAAATTGTGCTTGGGATCTGATTGAGAATTTTTTCCCATTGTTTAATATCCACCACATTCCCATAGTTGAAAATCAACAGGCGGATTATGTGGCCAAAGCCGTTGCAACGTTTATACCTCCTACTGTCCTCAAACTAAAATATCATATAGAAATGAGGCACGGGCCATCAATACCAAACAATATACAACACTGGCAGGTATACTAAGATGATGAGCAAATCAGACAATTCTTAGAAATGGTGGATGAATTTGCTGAAACCCATATTGATCAAGAAAATCGGAATGATCCTACTTGGATTATGCAGGAAGGTGAATATCTTTAGGAGTTTCGAGATAAAATCACAAATCACTGCATGCTTGTACTAAAAAATAATTAGATCCCTAAGGGTCTGATTCCTTTGGAGAGATTATTCGATCGTGACGATATTCCCTTAAAGTCTACCTTACAGCCTCAGCCTGAAGAGGTTGAGGACTGTGATATAGGCACCAAGGAAACTCCTAAGCTGGTAAAAATATCTAAATACCTTCCTCCTGAAGTAAAAAGCAAATATGTCGAATTGCTCAAGAAGTAAAAAGATGTTTTTGTCTGGTCCTATGATGAATTAAGAACTTATGATACCGCCGTAATTGAACACAAAATTCCTCTGAAGCAGGGTGTTAAACCGTTCAGGAAAAAGTTCATACAGATAAATCCCATACTCATGCATGTAATAGAAAAGGAGGTAAATAAGCTCATGGATGCTAAAATCATTGTTCCACTCAGATAATTTGAGTGGGTAGCCAATCTAGTATCGGTAATAAAGAAGAACGACGAAATTAGGTTGTGTGTAGATTTCAGAAATTTAAACAGATCATCCCTCAAAGATAATTATCCATTACCTAAAATGGATCATGTATTGGAAAAATTGGTTGGGGAAAATAGAATTTCCATGATCGATGGATTTTCAGGCTATAGTCAAATTGCAGTCCACGAGGACAATAAAGAAAAAACCATGTTCACCACCCCATGGGGTACCTTTATGTATGACAAAATTCCATTTGGTTTGATGAACGCAGGTGCCACTTTCCAACGAGCTATAGACATCGCCTTTGTCAGCGAAAGAGATAAGTTTGTTGTCATTTATCTTGATGATATGATTGTTTTTTCTAAATCTGATGCAGAACACCTAGTACACCTCAAACAGACGTTTGAGAAATGTCGCAAATTCGGTTTGTCTTTAAACCCAAAGAAATCTCACTTTGCAATGCAGGAAGGTAAACTCTTGGGCCATATAGTATCTCGGGATGGAATTAAAATTGACGCGAAAAGGGTTGAAGCTATAGATACTATCAATATTCCTAGAAATAGAAAAGAGATTCAGACATTTTTAGGAAAAAATATTTTTTTAAGAAGATTTATCCCAAAATTCGTTGAAATCGTGAAATTGATTACAGACATGCTTAAGAAATACAACGAGGTTAAATGGATGACTGAAGCCAAAGCATCATTTGAATTCATCAAGAAGGTCATAGATGAAGCACTGGTGCTGGCAAGCCCAGATTATCTGAAATAATTCTTAATTTTCTCATTCTCATCCAAACACACAATTGTTGCAGTACTCCTTCAGAAGAACGAAGAAGGATTCGAACAACCAATAGATTTCTTCAGTAAAAGCCTTAGAGGCACAGAGATGAGATACGATATAATGGAAAAGCATGCCTATGAAATGGTGAAGACCCTAAAAGATTTTAGGACCTACGTACTACATTCTAAAATAATTGCATATGTACCCACCAGTTCTGTTAAAGATATATTAGTTCAACCCAATAGTGAAGGAAGGAGGGGTCAATGGCTTGCTAAAATTCAATAATTTGATCTAGACGTGAAACCAACAAGGCTCGTCAAAGGAAAGGGTTTAGCTAAGTTACTAGATGAATCTAATTTCAAAGTGCTTGGAATAAACAACCTACAAGAGTGCGAAGGATTTCTAGACATAGACGAATTTGATGATCAAATACCCACAACTCAAATCGAGGAGAAGTTCTCTTCTTCAGCTTGGTATAAAAATATAGTCTATTACCTTCTAATTCTGCAGTGCCCAGGCGAGATGACTCCTTCTAAAGCTAGGATGTTAAAGTTGCATGCAATAAAATATTATATCATGGATAGCCATTTATATTGGAAGGATCCTCTAGGATTTTTACTGAGTTGTTTGGTAGAATCCGAAACAGAGAGAGTTAAAATGAATTTCACGAAGAAGTGTGTGGAGGCCATCACGCATGGAGAGAAACGACTTATAAAATCCTAAGAGCAAGATATTATTGGCCTAAATTATTTGTTGATGTGAATTCCAAAGTTAGAGCCTGTAATCCCTGCCATCTATTTTCAGGCAAGCTGAAGCTTCCAGCATTACTTTTGGTCCCAGTTAAAACAGAAGCCTCGTTTCAACAATGGGGCTTGGATTTTATCGATGAAATCAATCCACACTCTAGCGTGCAACACAAGTGGATCCTAACTACTACGGATTATTTCACCAAATGGGTAGAATCCATTCCGACCAAAAATGCTACAGACTCGGTGGTGATAAATTTATTGGAGGAAAACATTTTATACATATTTGGCTACCCTCGGAAGATAGTTACAGATAATACCCAGGCATTTAAATCTATGGTGATGGTCAGTTTTTACCAAAAGTACAATATTGTACTGGGCCATTCCACAACGTATTATCCTCAGGGAAATGGATTAGTTGAATCATCAAATAAAAGCTTGATCTCCATAATTACTAAAGTGTTGAACGAAAATAAGAAGGCCTGGCATGTAAATTTGAAATATGCTTTGTCGGCGAATCGAATAGGCACCAAGAAATCGATCGGGGCATCCCCTTTTCAAATGGTGTACGGGACTGACATGGTACTACCCATAAACCTGGCTCTGCCTATAATGAAACTCTGGCAAGATGAAAAGGAAGAGCCAAATCATGTCACCAAAAGAATAAATCAACTGATTGAAGTCCAACAAAATAGGGCTAAAGTAGATGAAAAACTTCAGAAGTATCGAGATAACATGAAAACCATGTTTGATCAAAAATCTAAAGATAGGAAATTCCTGTCGGGTGACCTGGTTTTGAGGTGGGATTCTATAAAGGATGACTCAGGAAAGCACAGCAAATTCGACCATATCTGGTGTGGACCTTTCAAAGTCACAGCTTCTGAAGGGAAGAATTCATTTTTGTTAGAAAATCTGGATGGTAAAATCCTCAACGCTCCTATCAACGGGCGTTACCTAAAGCATTTTATGCAATAATTAGTTTCCAA
>SNQJ01S0129437.1:11422-25820 GCA_010110895.2 Picea sitchensis
TATCATATATAATAAGTAAATGATAATAATAAATAGTTATGATTATTCAAGGGATGCATCCTTTCATGGATGGTCACCTTATGTTCCCTATATATGGAACACTCATTATTGTAATAATATATCGAATATCTCTCATATCTCATATGAATAAAAACCAACACAATGGTGATATCCAAGTGCGTGTTTGTCTTTATTTAAATAAGAATTAAACTTATTTAAGTCTAAATTTTAGAAAAAATATATGTTTCAACATCGATGATAGATATGGATGGTCACTTGTATCCCTATGGATTTGTCACCCCCGTTTAGGAAGGAATGGTCCCCATTGCATCAAGTTCTTCCATAAGATGGGGAAAATTATATTGAATCTAGTTCTTGGTGAACTAATGCAAAGGTAGTTGGGATGAAACACACACACAATTACAACACACACCCTACTACATAATGTACAACAAAAAAACAAAACATAAATACTTTTTCCAAATAATGAGGAATCCACTGGAAACCAAAACACCAGAAAACACAAAATGAAGCACCACTCTTTTATTGATTCAAAGTAAATACAATATTTACATTACATCGAGTCTGGGTTAAAATACATCCATGAATTTCTGCTCGTATGGCTGAAAACCACTACGAAATCGTCCAAAGGGTAATGGTTTGCGTATATGGACTACAATTTTGTTTCGCCTTCCTGTGTGCTCACCCAATCTGGAATATTTCTCTCTAGTCCACCTTCTACGATTTCCTTGCTTCGTGGTTCACCAACCCCTTCAAAATTGCACTCCATTTATTTTTAAAACTCCTCCTCGGCTCTGAAATGATTTTCCTTACCTCCAAGAATGAGATGATGTTACTCAAACCATCTCTCTGTCTTCCGAATTGCTTCAACTTCCCTTTGGCCTTGAGTCACATTTTATCCTTCGGTCACGAGTTCTTTTACCTTACTGTAGTTGCGACACATCATGAATGCATACCAGCATGGAAAAATCAAATATGTGCGCCATAGTGTTGCAAATGAAGAAATATCATGACACTTGTAAAATTTCACTATACGTGGATGTTTCAACACAAGTTTCAACACGTGTTTCAGCATGACCCTTGTAAAATTTCTCTATACATGGCAGTTTTAGCACATGTTTCAGCTCGAGTTTCAACACGTGTTTCAACATGTGTTTCAGCACGAGTTTCAAAACAAGTTTCATCATAGCAAGAGTAAGTGCATGAGTAATCATTAGTTTGAATTTACAACAAACTGACTAAATAACATGGACCACTAACACATTACTTATTCGACTTATTTCCTATTTGTAGAATGAAAATATTTTTGAGTGATGCAGATTGCCAGAGCCCAAGGATGCTCCTACATAAGACACCCCTGGTAAGAAAAACATGAGCTCCAGCTCATGTGCAGGTCACTGCTTAAGTGAAGAGTTCTTCACACGTGCTAATTAATCTTCAATCACCTACAATGCATCTTCTGCTCCTCGATTCTTCCACTTGATCAAATATTCCATGTACTCCTTCCGACGATTCTTCTTACCAATTCTGGTAGCGAGAATTTCTTCAATCTTCTCCTCAAACTTAATTGGTAGATGTTATTCCCATTCAATGAGGGTACCTTCATCTACTCTTCTGTCCCCTTCATGAAACTCATAGAGGTCAACAAAATTGAATGTAGGTGATATTTCAAATTTCACTGGAAGTTCCAACTGATAAGCATTATTAGAGATGTTTTTCAGAATTTGGCATGGACCTATCTTCTTGTACTTGATTTTATTATATGTTCCTTGAGGAAATTGATCCTTCCTCAAGTGAGACATGACCAACTCACCCTCTTGGAATACCTTATGTCTTCTATGCTGATTTGTTCTTTTCTTATAACTCTCATTGTTGGTCTGCAATTTCTTCTTTAATTGTTCTTGTAATTCATGCATACTGTCCACAAAATGATTCACATCAACACTCTTCTTGCCTTCCAAATTTGACAATGCAACCAAATCTACTACACCTTTTGGCGACCGTCCACAAATTTTTTGAAATGGGCTCTTTCTCGCAGATCTGTTCACTGGATCATTATATGCGAATTCATCTTGGGCCAATGCCAAATCCCATTGACTAGGATTGTCTCCACTTAAAATTCTCATTAAATTTCCTAGACTCTTGTTCACTACTTCTGTCTGACCATCCGTTTGAGGATGATACGCTGAATTGTACAATAAATCTGAGCCTAACTTTTTCCAGAGTTTCCTCAAAAAATTTCCAAGAAATATGGTATCACAATATGAGGTAATACTTCGTGGAAGTCCATGCAATCTAATCACCTCTTGGAAAAACAATGCAACTACTTCACTAGCATCACTAGTCTTCTTACACACTATGAAGTGTGCCATTTTCAAAAATCTATCCACCACTACCATTGCTAAATCATGCTTTCTTCGATTCATAGGAAATCCTAAGACAAAATACATATTGATATCCTCCCAAGGTCCTTTAGGAACTGACAATGGAGTATAGAGTCCTGTGTTCTGACTTTTTACTTTGGCTAGTTGGAAGATCCTGCAACCTTCAAAAAAATTTCGAACATCCTTATTAAAGCTAGGCCAAAAGTACCTCTCCTTTACCAAGGCTGCGAGCTTATCCATCCCAAAATTTCCTCCTAAACCACCACTATGTAACTCTTTAATGAGATTCAGCCGTATGGAAATTATGGGAATACACAACTACTGATTTTTAAACAAAAACCCCTCCTGGATATGGTAGTCTAGATATGGTGTTCTATCTAAACTACAAGTCTCCGTGCATGCATTCCAAATTTCTGAGAAATATGCATCTTCTTCATACAATGTCTTTAGATAGTTCAGGCTTACCACTTCTACCGACATGGTATCGAGTAATGCTATCCTTAGACTTAATGCATCGACTACCTTATTGGACTTCATGAACCTGTGTTTCAACAAAAAAGAGTAACTTTGTAAGAATTCTACCCATTTAGTATGCTTTTGATTCAACTTACCTTGGCTATTAATATACTGTCGAGCTTTGTGATCCGTGAATAAGACAAACTCCTTCGACAGTAGATAATGTCACCATTTCCTCAAAGCTTGCATAATAGCATAAAATTCGTGATCATAAACAAAATAATTCTTTATGGAATCGTTCAAATTCTCGCTGAAAAATGCAATGGGTCGACCTTCTTGACTTATAACTACTCCAATGGATGTTCCACTAGCGTCACAATCAACCTAAAATACTTTATTAAAATCTGGTAATGCTAATATTGGTTGTGCTGTTATTATTTTCTTCAAATATTCCAATGACTTCTCTGTTGTTGTAGTCCACTGAAACACTCCCTTCTTCATACATCCTGTAAGAGGCGCACATATTTGGCTAAAGTTCCTAATGAATTTCCGGTAAAAGCTTGCCAATCCATGGAAACTCCTCACATCGAATGTGCATCTTGATTCAACCTTCCCAAGTTTAGTTTTCTCATGAATTTAGTGGATGCCAAATTTTTTGTACTTCCTCCATCTATAATCAGGTTACAACATTTTCCTTGAACCTTACATTTTGTTTTAAAAAATTTCTTTCATTGTTCTGATTCCTTTGCCTCTTTTTGTTTAGATTTAAGAAACACTCTTAGGAACACCAAATTATCACCTTGTTCTTGCTAAAGAACAATCACATTTTCTCCAACTAACAAAGCTTCATCAACCTGTGTGACTTGTGCCTATGCTTCACCTCTTCTCCCTGAAGTTTTCCTTTCTGGACATTCAGACTTCTTATGTCCCTCTACACCATAGTGATAACAAGTGATTACATACATTCCCTTTCCTCTTCCAAATCCTCTGCCCCTACCAGCTCCATTTCCTCCTCTTCCACCTTGACCACTGGCATATTCTTCTTCCTTTTCATTTCCTTTAGTAATCCCTTCTTTACTTCATCCTTTAAAACCTCTTCCTCTACCTCTAGGTTGTGTTTTCCTCTTAATATTTTCTTCTACCTTCAAGGAAACTTTATAAGCTTCATCAAAAGTGTGGAAATAGTGTGTGCTCATTTCATCCTAAATTAAATGCTTTACCCCATTTACATACCTTGCAACTCATTAGAATTCTGATTCCTTGAGTCCTACTCTGAGTGACATCCTAAAGAACTCTTCAGTGTATTCACAAACAAATGTATCCCTTTGTCTAAGGTTTTGGACTTGTCGGAACAAATTCTTCTGGTAATCGACGGGAATAAATTTCTCTTTAACCTTGGTAACCATCTTCTTCCAAGTTCTAATTTTCTCCAGCTGATTATTCACTCTATCCTTTTTCATCATATCCCACCATAGTGCTGCATGGCCTTTCACTTTCGTAACAACAAATATTACCTGATTTGGATCCTAAACATTTTCATACTCGAAGTATATTTAGAGTGCTCCAATCTAGTCAATGAGAACATCAACTCTTAGACTACCATCATAACATGAAACCACAACCTTTGCACTACCCCTGTTACTCAAATACGAAATCAATCTAGCTGTTGGGTCTCTTTCATCACCATCGTGTTCATCTTCAATTTCTTCTTCTAGATCTGAGTATACTTCATCATCTCCATTCCTACGATTTTCCAATTCCTCTATTCTTCTTCTCAAATTTTATAGTTCTCGATTTCCTACACCTCCCCTTCCCGTTCCTTTCCTTTGTGATGACATTTCTCCAAGTTGTAGGTGTCTCACCAACATCCACAGACCTCACATGGTTCTGTAACCAAAATTTGCTTCCAACACTCTTGCTGAGAAACCACCATGAACAAGTATTCTGTACCTTATCTCACAAAAGAATATTATATGCTAATCCCAAAGCATAACCAAGCTTTGATACCACATAATGCAGAGGTAACTGGGCTGCAACACACACACCCTACTACAGAATGTACAATGGAAAAGCAAAATGGAAATACTTTTTCCAAATAATGAGGAATCCTCTGGAAACAAAAACACATGAAAACACAAAATGAAGCACCACTTGTTTCCACTTGAAATCACAACGATGAATATTATGCTCGCAAATGATTGCCAAGTTTATTATTTAACTATATTAATAATACACTAGTAGGTGGGGCCCCATTGTTTAACTTATGGCACTATGATGGATACTCGACACTTATATTTTGTTTTCCTATGTATTGGTTGCGACATAGATTTCTACAACTCATTTTCTTCAAATCATGGTTAAAATTTTTATGGTAATATGTGGTGGTTGGGTGATTAAAACAAGGAGCAATATGGTCTTGATTATCTCTCATGAAATATGATTATGTTGCTTTTTGGATGAAAGAATTGCACTCTAGTTTTAATGTTGATATTGTATATTGTCCATAGAAAAGATTGGGTGATCTCGACCCTTGCTACTATTGTTATGCACATTGGTTGAGTTGCAATTGGGTTGTGTTCCTATAAAGTTGTCATATGAGAAAATTTGATAGTGGCAAGGCATGGCGCACTTTGGACTATCATGCACTTTGCAAATTGTAATATGGAAAGTTTGGATATTTGGTTGTATTAATGGTTTTGAATGTAGTGGTATGGTGAGCTGGCTAGTGGGTTTGTCTCACACTAAGATATGAATGAGGATCTGAAGGAAGAAGTGACATGTAGTAAATGCATGTCACTCAAACTCCCCTCGAGCCTGCCACCCTATTCATTCTTGCATTTTTTCTCTCTTAGTTGTTGTTGCTCCGCCTTGCTTGATCGTGGAGGAAGTATACAACCTTGGTTTTTCTCCTCACGCAATATTTTAGAGGTATGGGGTTTTCTTAATTTTCCATCCATGAGATTTGCTCTGCCCTTAAATCAAATGTTGGCTCTGGTTTCTCGTGGTCTGTGTAATTCTCAAGATGTTATGATGTTTTTGGAAATGTGTATTTATAGTTGCATCCTTGGTTTCATGTGGTGGTTGTTCTGAGACTGTTGGCATTAAAAAATGGTCGCAGTGTCCTTGTTGTGTGTAATTGTTCACAGGGAATTGCTGACTAAAAGTTGTGGTTGAGCCTGCCTTGCCTATGGTTTTGTATTGTGGGTTTGGTCTCCCTGTTGAAATGGGTATCTCAATCAACATTACCTATGGGTTTCGTGAACACCCCACCTATATATTTACATTGTTGGTCTCTGTGGTTAGTATACTCGTGCCATATTTCGACCCTCTGGATGTTTAAGTGAAATATGACTAAAGACTTCAGTGCCTTGTCCTGACAAAACCATTAGTTGTTAGCCTGCTTTCTTATGACCTCACTGTCATTGTTGTGTGGTGAACAATATACATATATGAGAACATTGCTTACCTAGATTTTGATGGGAGCACTATTCGTGCTATTTTGGTTGGGCACGAGTTTTTATTTGGTCACTCGTTATGCTGTGTTGAAGGAAGTGTTGGTTTCACTTGTTATTTTGAAGTTACAGTCTATTATACGAAGCTCATGCAGTCGATAGCAATGTTGTGAATTATTGTTATATTATCCTTGATCGATTATCATAAGGCACCTGTGGAACGAGTTGTCTGTGCTATTCAACTGCTAAACCCTATGTTTAAGTTCCCCTGTTGTCTCTACCCTTACTTTCATTGACATATCTCGAACCCTACACATTACAATGAAAGCATTTTTTACTCTAGTTTGAGTTGATGAGAGCATTTTTCTTGCTTGGTTACTTGGGAACGAGTTTAGTTCGTCCCTTGCTTGGCAATTGTGGAAATGAGTCTATCCTCACCTATTCATTGAAAATTACAGTTGTTGAAGCTCGTGTTCCTGATAACAAATTTTATTTTTCTTGGTTAAATCATTATGTTTATTGTTAAAGAAAAAAATCACCTATGTTTGAAATTCTGAGGCTCGAATTGAGTAACAATGCCCAAAATAAAATTAGAAGAAGTTGCATTGAATGCTGGTTAGATTAATGATGGATATGAGTTTGTTTGGGAGCACTGTGCATGACATTGTTGGATTTAAAGGATTATTACTGGGGTTGATGTTATGAATTGTGGCTCAAAGAATATTGTTGTATTCCTGTAGAGATTATGATGTTGTTCGTCATTTCTGTTATATAATGATAATATAGTTACAATGGTTAAATAATTCTAGGCATATCAAATAGTTTACTGTGTAAAATAATTTGGAGGTCAACGAGAAATTTTGTTAAAGAAGGCATCAATTTGGATTATTGTTTTGGAAACATGATACTATTTAAACTTTGAAATTTTGGACAAAGATAAATTTTGATTGCATTAGAGGTAACATGTTTGATTTCTTTTCACTTTAATAGTATCCATAAATTTTCCCTATTATTCTACCATTTTTCACTAATTAAATTCCCTCCACGATCCCGATTTCACTTATTGAATCCCTGCTTTGTGATATAAATTTTAAAAGAAAAAGTCTGTGTGGAAGCAAAAGCAAGATAACATAGAAAGGGTTGATGACTGATATTCTTGATATTTTTATACACAATTAATTGTTTGGTTAATTGTTGAACGATATTCGTATATTGATCCCCTATCATTCTACCATTTTTTGCTAATTACACTCCCTCCATATTTCCCACGAACCCTATCATTCCCTGTTCACATGGAAATTAATGAATGATGTGTTATGGATGGATTTGCATGTATCTCATGTCAATTTTGGAGCCAACTTTTGATTCATGTAAGTAGAGTGTCATGTATGGTTTATTAAGAGCTTCATTACTGACAAACTGATTGCTAAAGGATGATATTTTTCAGTAGAGGCTGCAATGTTCGAAATAACAGAGGTATGGGAAATTGGAATCAAGGCCATATGAGGCCTAGATTTTCTATCCATTTTGACGCTGACCCGCAAGAATTGAACCAACTATTCCAAGGTGGGTTATTTAATTGGGTTGGCCATGGGATAATGCACCCTCGACCATAAGGACCCCCTTTCCAGCCTCCTCAAAATATTCCCCATCTTAGCACTGAGAATCACCCTCAGATTGCAAGAGGATAAGCCTAGTACCCATCAAAAGGTTTGTGAATGTAAATTAATGATTAAAGGTCAAATGGACAAAAATCATCATAAGACTGTTTTAACATAGAAATATGGGCTAGCATGCATAAGAAAATGAGGTTTTGATTAACTTCAGTCAGTGGTTTAAGGGTAAAGGTGAATAGAAGGAAGACTTAGTGAGGAAGGTGGATAGGTCTGCTATAAGCATCAGGTCTTCAAGCAGCTAGGTGAAGAAAAAATCAGTCACAAGAACTTCTTGAGCTTAAATTTTAAAACACTGAAAAACATTCATAGCAACATTATAATCAAACATCCATTATAAATCAACCAAAACATCTCATATGGATCATCCAATCATGATCATTTCAAAATAAGAGGAAACAAGATGATGAAAGGAAATTGACTTCTATTAATGAAAATGTCTCAAGTCTCATACATAACCAGAGAACAACTATGTTTAGTCAAAATATTACAAAAAGGGAGCTCTGCTCAACCATTCGAACCTCTCATCTCATTCATATGATGTATTTATAATCAAAACAGTAGACAACAACTAGGGGTGCGAGTTGGCCTTCCTATCCTAGGATTCTCCACAAAAAACTACAAGTCTAACATCTGTACCAACATATCTAACAAACTGCTAAAACCAAGGAGCCTGTTGGCAACCACTCTAACAAAAAAAATGAACGACATGTCTTGTTGCTTGGGTGCATCTTCTCTAGTTCCATGTGTCCTCGAAGATCGTATGCTGATCTCCAACTGCTACATGTTGATGTTTGGTTCCCTCCAAATCATCAAAGTCAAGAGGAAGTAATGAATTCAAAACCTTTGATTGTAATGGCCAATTCGTAGCGCCATTCCATAGAGCCCTTTGTAAAACTTCTCTGCAGATTCCGTAGCACCCTTCTTCATGTTTTCTCTATTATGGATGGGTCGCGGTCCGTTAGTGTTCTTCTTCTCCTCGTGACTTTCCTTTGATGATTTGTCTTAACGCCCAGTTTTGTTGCCACGTGCTACTCTCGGATTTGACCCTATATAAGCATGTGATTGCGGAAGTTGTCAAGGAAAGTTTGGATCCACACCGCTTTGACTCCCGCAATCCACCACCAACTGCCACATACTTCTTTAGCTATACCATGGTTTTGATTACAAGACCGCTCTAGGATTTTAACGTTCGAGCATGTTTTGTATCCACAATGAAGTGTGGTCGTCGATCTTGTTGCAATATGTGATATGGGTAACCCTGCTATTTTAGCACCCCTGCTAAAGTTTATCCATCCGCCAACTCTAGGATCCCTTTAATCATGTTTAGATATGGCACCAATTTTGGCGTTCAGGAGCTTTGGATGCTGAGTAGGAATACCTCCCGGAGGATGATCTCCTGAATCTGACGTGGTGGCCTGAAATGAATGCCATGTGTCCTCGGTGGATGAGTGTCACGTGCTTCGGTACTTCAACACTTCGTGGCTTCTATCTGGTCGTTAAGATTTGCACGAATTTGAAACTATGAATTCATGAGAGACGTTAATATGAATTGTTCAGGGGATCTCCTCTGTTGAAAATTGAACCTGTCTGCTTGCTTGTATTTCAAGCCCGAAATGGACTACTCTGAATGTTGCATTTTGTGCTCATGGTTGTTTCCTATGCAAACAAAGGACTTGGATGACCTGCTGTGAGCTCAATCAATGGAAAACAACATGACCAATAATTCAAACCAAATCACGATATGTGTTTATCCTTCAAGCAAAACATAAAAAAATTATGCAAAGAATCAGTCAAGTAAGACACTAAGGAAAACCAAGTCATTGAACAAAAGGGAAACCAAATTTATCAACCAGAAGAGGAAAAAATTCTAGGAAGGTATGCAGAAAAGAGAGAGACGAGGCAGGGGTGCATACTTAGGTCTTAACAACAACTACATGTGACCCTTAACAAATTCATGTGATAACATTGGCTCCACAGGGGATGGCATGGTCCCTGTGATCTGCCAAGAGCAAGCATCTCCATTGTCTTATCCTAGGGCTATGGGGTCATTTATTCAAACATAAAATAAAAATAAAAAGTGATATTTACAATGAATGGAAAGCCAATCATGGCTTAAGAAAAATATTTCTTCAGAAAGTGCCCATTTACAGGGCCACCAAAAACTTCAGAATCCTCTAATTTCTGCAATTTATAAGTGTTATTTGAAAATACCTCAGAAATATTGAAAGGACCAATCCACAAGGCTTCGAATTTAGCATGTTTGCCTTTGTATTGCTTGGGTGCATCCCACTTGAGCACTAGATATCCCAACTGAAAATCTTCTTTGCTTAACTTCTTGTCAAAGGCTTGCTTGATCTTCTGTTGATGTTCCTGTGATTTGTCAAGTAAATTCTCCCTAGTCTACTGTACTTCTACCAGTTGTTGTATCCTCCTGGCCATATCAGTAGGTTCTCCTTGGTAGTCCTGGAGAAATTTTTCCATAGGAAAGGCAAGCTGAGTAGGAAAGATAGAATCAACCACATATACACGCTGGAAAGGGGAAACACCAAGTGACCTCTTTTTTGTAACTCTATAAACCCACAAGGCAAATTTCATCTTTGAGTCCCATGCTTTCTTGTTGTCTTCTAACAATTTCTTGATGATCTTTATGAGGCTCTTATTAGAGGACTTTGCCAAACCATTTCCTTGGGGGTAGTAAGGAGTAGAATGGACTAATGTAATCCCATACTGTTCACAAAAGTTGATCAATGGTTCAACTTTGAAGGAGGAAGCATTGTCAATAACAATCCTGCTTGGACAACCAAATCTTGACATGATATCCTCAAGAAAACTAATGATTACCTTGTGAGAGGCATTCCTTGTAGGAATGGCTTCTATCCACTTGGTGAAGTAATCAGTGGCAGTCAAAATACACCTATGTTGACCACTTGAATCTATATGGATTTCCCCAATGACATCAAGACCCCACTATTGAAAAGATCCAAAAACCACCATAGGCTTCAAAGGCAAAGATTTGAGTTGTCGCTTTCCATAAATTTTTTGGCATTTGACACAAGCTCTAATATTTTCACAAACATCAGTAAAAAGGCTAGGCCAGAAATACCTAGCTTTGAGGATCTTATAGGCTGTGTTTCTCCAGAAGTGATGGCTCCCACATAAGTTGTCATGAAAGTCAGTCATGACCTTTTGAGCTTCCTGTGGATCTAAACATCTCAAAATAATTCCTAGAGGATCTTTCCAATACAAGACATGATCAATGAGACAATATATGATTGCTTTAAGCTTCAAAGTTCTCACCTTGTTCTTGTCCAAACCATCAGGACACTGCAACTTCTGCATAAACTATATGATGTCTTTATACCAAGTGCATTATGCCAAATTTAGGTTGATATGAGAGCTTTTATCAACAAAATCTACTTGTTGATTTTCTGAGTTTATGTTCATGAAATTGACCCCTAAAGCTTTGAAATTTTATTCAGCCAACAACCTAGCTAAAACTTGTCCATTCACTAGTTTAGTGGGCCTCATTTCAAGGTCAAATTTCATAATTTTAGCAATCCATTTGCTCCTCTTCCCATCTATGTCAGGATGGATAAGTATCTCTTTCACTGAGGCTGAAGGGACATATGCAACAATCTTTGAATGTAGAACATATAATCTGAAATCCTTGAGGGATTTGACCAAAACATAAGCCTGCTTTTCCATGATATCATATCTCATTTCTGCATCCCTCAATGCTCTATTGAAAAAGGAAATAGCCTGCTCAAACCCCTCTATATTTTTCTGCAACAAACAACAACCAATGTGTCAAATGAGGAAAAGGAAAATATTATAAACTCCTTGGAATAGTCAGGGATGATGAGCACATGTGCTTCAGTTAAGGCCTTTTTGATCTGATCAAAAGATTCTCAAGCCTCAGTAGTCCATTTCACCTCATTTCCTTTCCTAAACATGGCTATAATGTACTTCACTAATTCAACAAAATTAGAGATGAACCTTCTTAGAAAATTGATTTTCCCCAAGAAAGACTGAACTTCTTTCCTGGATCTAGGAAAAGATAAGGTTTGAATGGCCTCTACTTTGCTTGGATCAATTCTTACCCCTTCTGTTGATACAATGTGTCCCAATAACTTACCTTCCTTCATAGCAAACAAAGACTTCTTAGGTTTGAGAGGGATACCAAACTTTCTGCACTTCAGGAAGACCTTTTTCAAATGATGATAATGCTCTTTATCATATTTTGAGAACATTGTAATGTCATCTAGATAGATGACTACAAATTTGTCCTTCTCCCCAATGAAGGCAATGCCCATTTCTCGCTGAAAGGTCACTCCTGCATTCATTAATCCAAAGGGGATTTTAGCATACATGAATGTGCCCCAAGGAGTAGTGAAGGTTGCCTGGAAAGACAAAGATCTGATTGTATCCAAAAAATCCATCAATCATAGACATCCTAGATGAACCAGTGACTCTCTGCAAAATGTGCTCCATCTTTGGAAAGGGGTAATTATCTTTCTTGGAGCTTCTATTCAAATTCCTGAAATCAACACATAGTATAATTCCCCCATTTTTCTTCCTTACAGGGACCAAGTTAGCTACCCACTTAGAGTATCTCAAAGGAATGATGATTTTGGCATCCAACAACTTCTTCACTTCTTTTTCCATAATAGGCAACAACCTAGGATTTATCTGTTTGAGTTTCTGCCTAAAAGGCTTGGTCTCTTCTTTCAAAGGGATCTTATGTTAAATGGTGTTTGTGTCATATGTTCTTAAATATTCATATTTCCAGGAAAACACATCAACAAACTCCTTTAAAAGATTAACATACTCAACCCTTTGTTCCTTTGACAAGCTGCTAGAAAATTTAACATGCTTTGGATCTTCCTCTGTACCTAAATTGCATTCAGTCACATCAACATTTTCAGTTGAACCTTTAAACTTTACAACAACATCATTTCTGTCAAACAATCTCTCCAAGGGGACTAGTCCTTTTGGACTATGGTTACTAAGAAATTGAACAATATGATGGTCAACAATTTTATTCAGAAAAATATCAGCACAAGGGAATTTTTTAGTATCATGATCTTGATCAATATGTAAGGCATAAAACTCATCCACAGTCTCAAGAAATATTTTTATCTCAAGATCATCCTCAAAAACCTTCCAATGTTTAACATTGTCAGGTATAGAGGGTCTATACTTCACTTCCACATCATATTTAAGTTTAGGGGGCAAGGGAACTCTGAAATTACTTGTTGAAACAACCAAGGAATATGCCATAGTGTTCTCCTCTCTTGGAACAAATGAGATATTAAAAGATAAGAAGAAACTATCAACAAGATCCCAAACTTCATTTTTGTAAGTCCTTAACCTGGGGTGTTTAGATTGATACAGATTTTTGACTTGGTGAACAATTAATTCAACATCTCCAAATACTGCTAGCTCTTCAATCTTCATGTCTTTAGCATCCCTCAAACCCAAAACAAGAGCCTCATATTCTTCCACATTGTTTGTAGTTTCAAATTAAAGATTTTAAGACAATGATATGGTCTCTTGGCTAGGAGAAATAAAGACTACCCCAACACCACCACCCTCCTTATAAGAGGATCCATAAAAAAACATCTTCCAAACAGAGGTATTAGGAGGAGGATCTTCACAAGAGGTAAGAGGTTGTTTTATGATTTCAATAGATGGTTGAGGAGCATCAGTGAGCTGTAATATATTGTATCCTAAATCAATATCAAGTGCAAAAATAGGGTGGTTGGTAGGATTTGTTTCATCACTGATGATGTAGGCTAGTTGTGCCTCCCAATAAATCCTTCTATGTTCTCCGCCAAACACAGGAATGGTGTCATATGAAAGGTCCATATGCAAAGTTCCCCCTAGTCTTTTGATTCAAGATCTTGACAAGACCATCCCAAACTTAGGGGGGACATAAACCACCACAATATCCATAACCACACTTTTCATTAGCAATTGGAACAGGGTAACAACCAGGTATTTAATAACCCCAAGACACTTCACCTTCTTGGAATCAAATGAGTATAGGTCATGGTAGGTTTTTCTAATTTCCAACCCAAGCTCATCCATGAAATTTTTAGGCATGAGGTTATGAGATGCCCCTGAGTCCATCAAGCAGTTGTGCAACACTTTATCATGAATGTTTAATGATGTGTAGAAAGGGGGGGGAAGAGTCATACCCATCCTCTACTAAAGGTTCCAGGATGACTGCTGGTTTTTCATCTTGAAGGTTGACTGAATCTATGGAATTAGAGGAAGGCTCAGGCTGCAACAGTTTGGAAAGATATCTTTTGAATTCTCGATTCTTAATCAGCTCCAAAAAAGGTACATGGATTTTAATTTTTTTAATCTCACTCTCAAAGCTAAAAAATGATGGATATTTCAAAAC
>SNQJ01S0129437.1:25830-51843 GCA_010110895.2 Picea sitchensis
CTTCTATTCAAATTCCTGAAATCAACACATAGTATAATTCCCCCATTTTTCTTCCTTACAGGGACCAAGTTAGCTACCCACTTAGAGTATCTCAAAGGAATGATGATTTTGGCATCCAACAACTTCTTCACTTCTTTTTCCATAATAGGCAACAACCTAGGATTTATCTGTTTGAGTTTCTGCCTAAAAGGCTTGGTCTCTTCTTTCAAAGGGATCTTATGTTAAATGGTGTTTGTGTCATATGTTCTTAAATATTCATATTTCCAGGAAAACACATCAACAAACTCCTTTAAAAGATTAACATACTCAACCCTTTGTTCCTTTGACAAGCTGCTAGAAAATTTAACATGCTTTGGATCTTCCTCTGTACCTAAATTGCATTCAGTCACATCAACATTTTCAGTTGAACCTTTAAACTTTACAACAACATCATTTCTGTCAAACAATCTCTCCAAGGGGACTAGTCCTTTTGGACTATGGTTACTAAGAAATTGAACAATATGATGGTCAACAATTTTATTCAGAAAAATATCAGCACAAGGGAATTTTTTAGTATCATGATCTTGATCAATATGTAAGGCATAAAACTCATCCACAGTCTCAAGAAATATTTTTATCTCAAGATCATCCTCAAAAACCTTCCAATGTTTAACATTGTCAGGTATAGAGGGTCTATACTTCACTTCCACATCATATTTAAGTTTAGGGGGCAAGGGAACTCTGAAATTACTTGTTGAAACAACCAAGGAATATGCCATAGTGTTCTCCTCTCTTGGAACAAATGAGATATTAAAAGATAAGAAGAAACTATCAACAAGATCCCAAACTTCATTTTTGTAAGTCCTTAACCTGGGGTGTTTAGATTGATACAGATTTTTGACTTGGTGAACAATTAATTCAACATCTCCAAATACTGCTAGCTCTTCAATCTTCATGTCTTTAGCATCCCTCAAACCCAAAACAAGAGCCTCATATTCTTCCACATTGTTTGTAGTTTCAAATTAAAGATTTTAAGACAATGATATGGTCTCTTGGCTAGGAGAAATAAAGACTACCCCAACACCACCACCCTCCTTATAAGAGGATCCATAAAAAAACATCTTCCAAACAGAGGTATTAGGAGGAGGATCTTCACAAGAGGTAAGAGGTTGTTTTATGATTTCAATAGATGGTTGAGGAGCATCAGTGAGCTGTAATATATTGTATCCTAAATCAATATCAAGTGCAAAAATAGGGTGGTTGGTAGGATTTGTTTCATCACTGATGATGTAGGCTAGTTGTGCCTCCCAATAAATCCTTCTATGTTCTCCGCCAAACACAGGAATGGTGTCATATGAAAGGTCCATATGCAAAGTTCCCCCTAGTCTTTTGATTCAAGATCTTGACAAGACCATCCCAAACTTAGGGGGGACATAAACCACCACAATATCCATAACCACACTTTTCATTAGCAATTGGAACAGGGTAACAACCAGGTATTTAATAACCCCAAGACACTTCACCTTCTTGGAATCAAATGAGTATAGGTCATGGTAGGTTTTTCTAATTTCCAACCCAAGCTCATCCATGAAATTTTTAGGCATGAGGTTATGAGATGCCCCTGAGTCCATCAAGCAGTTGTGCAACACTTTATCATGAATGTTTAATGATGTGTAGAAAGGGGGGGGAAGAGTCATACCCATCCTCTACTAAAGGTTCCAGGATGACTGCTGGTTTTTCATCTTGAAGGTTGACTGAATCTATGGAATTAGAGGAAGGCTCAGGCTGCAACAGTTTGGAAAGATATCTTTTGAATTCTCGATTCTTAATCAGCTCCAAAAAAGGTACATGGATTTTAATTTTTTTAATCTCACTCTCAAAGCTAAAAAATGATGGATATTTCAAAACGTCCTTAACTTCTTGGGTAGGGATCTTAACCAATGCCCGGGGGTTTTATGCATATTTTTCTTTGTTGCTAGCTGCCACAGCCTTAGCAGATTTTTTTGTTTTAGTGGGATGATCAGAAATGCCAGTCTTTACCTCTTTCTTTTTTGACCTTAGGTTGTATTTACTTGGATTTTCATTTGTTTTTTACCCTTTACTCAATTCATTTAATTGACTATCCATGAGATAATCTTCATATGCATATTGGGTTAAATGAGGAGATGAAGAGGTGTCACCAAGACAATGGATTTCAGGATCAGTTTCTTCATCCTCTCCTTCTTCATCAACAACAAGGTTATTTTGGAGAGGGGATTGGAATTTTTGATCATCCCTATCCCTATTTCTTTGATCTCTTTGGAGGACTTGAGGGGAATTATTTGGTCTTCTGAAATTACCTCTATAATCATCATTCTATGTGTTCCTATAGTTCTATTTCCCTTCAAGTTTCAACTTCTCCATTTCAGTAGAAAGTGATTTTACCAATTTTGTAATTTTATCAACTTGAGGGTGGAAAACAGAGGATTCTAAGGTTGAATCTTCAGCCCTACCTTTCCTTTTGTCTCTATCAGATTTTCCCCTAAGTTTGTCAACTGCCAATATGTTATATTCTACTTCCAAGGCTGCATCTTGCATATGAGATAGAGAGGTAGATCTTCCTTCTCTCAACATGAGGCAAAACTCACTGGCATAGGTAATATTGGTAGAGGTTTCTGTAGAATTTATTTCAATGGGAATCTTGTTGTACATTTTATTAAATATTTTTGAGAAGTCTGAAACATATTCTCCCTCCTTCCTCTAAAGTGACCCAAATTCTCTAATATAATAAAGGAAATCCTTTTTATCCCCCCAATGCCTCAAGAAAGCATCATCCAAAGCTTCAATCCCATCAATAGATCTAGGAGTCAAACCCCTAAACCATTTTCTAGCCTCACCATCAAGGCTCTGTACAAACACCCTCATCCATACATCCTCATTCTCAATGTTAAGATTATCTGCATAACTATAAAAAAACTGTAAGGTGTTCTTCTGCAGTTATGTCTTCCTCCCCTGTGAATTTGGGCATGTAATTAAGGTAGTCTCCAAATGGGAGAGCATTCATAGGTTGAGATAAAATAAGAGGGTCATACCTAGCAACCACTATGGAATCCATCCTATTTCTAGGAATATTAACACCTTCCATTGGGTTGTGAACTATAGGAGAACAAGGGGGAGATGGATTTTTGACAGGTACAACTGCAACTTGGATTTTTGGAGAAAGGGGGAGCTTGGATGGAGAGGTGTTACTGTCATAGAAGGAAGACTTAGTGAGCAAACTTATTGGGAAAGAATAAAAGCTCAATGGGAAGAAGAGACAAAGGGAGAATAGAAGGAGAAAACAAGAATAAGGTTTTCTCTTTAGTTACATGAGATAGTTTCAGTTCTCATTCATTTATGAGTTTATTCAATGCATAATTCTCTTCTTGACAACATGGTATTATTGTAGACAACAAGGTTCAAGAATTAACCACACTTTTCAGACACTTGTTTTAGAGGTGTTGATTCATCCTTGATAATCTGTGTATTATTGTCTATTTGTGAATTAATTTTCATGGCTAATAAATGATATCTTGCAGAGTCAAAATGGTAACAGTTTGTGGCAAGCTGATCCAGATTATTAATTTCAGTTTTACTTTACTGTCGGAGTCTTTTCGTATGGTTTTCATCGGGGATCTCTAAATCAGACTTTGGTCCATGCCCTTGCAAGGGTTTTGTAAAGAGAAAAACACTTTTGGTACCTTAGAATGAAATAAAATCAGATTGTTATTCTGTCTCATACATGTGTATTCATGACTTGGTTACTTTTCTCTTTTGATCTCCATGTTTACTTTATCACAAAATCTATGTACATTCCGGTAGATTTTATAAATTTTATTTTATATTGCAACATATTTAAATTATAAATCAAGCTCAGTCCTTGTAATTAATACTTGCGTATTGAGTGAATTTTTGAGGCTATAAACCCCGTGTGACATTCCCAACTATCTTGTCCTAGCCAAGCAAGATACGAAAATTATTGAGTAAGGTATCCGTACCTTTTCCTCAACACCACTCTTTTATTGATTCGAAGTAAATACAATATTTACATTACATCGAGCCTGACTTAAAAGACAACCATGAATTTCTGCTCGTGTGGCTGAAAACCACTACGAAATCGTCCAGAGGGTAATGGTCTATGTATATGGAATGTGATTCTATTTCGCCTTCTTGTGTGCTCATCCAATTTGGAATATTTCTCTCCAGTCCACCTTCTACGATTTCCTTGCTTCATGGTTCACCAACTCCTTCAAAATCACACTCCATTTGTTTTTAAAACTCCTCCTCGGCCCTGAAACGATTTGCCTTCCCTCCAAGAATGAGTTGTTACGCAAACCATCTCTTTGTCTTCTGGATTGCTTCAACTTCTCTTTGGCCTCAGGTCACGCTTTGTCCTTTAGCCGCGAGTTCTTTTACCTAACGGTATCTATGACTCATCATGAATGCATACCAGCGTGGAAAAATCAAATGCGTGCACCATAGTGTTGCAAATGAAGAAATATCATGACACTTGTAAAATTTCACTATACGTGTGTGTTTCAACATGACACTTGTAAAATTTCTTTATATGTGGCAGTTTCAGTTTCAACACGAGTTTCAACATGTGTTTCAGCACGAGTTTCATCATGTGTTTCAACATGAGTTTCAACACGTGTTTCAGCACGAGTTTCATCATGTGTTTCAACATGAGTTTCAACACGTGTTTCAGCACGAGTTTCAGCATAGCAAGAGTAGCTGTAGGAGTAATCAATAGTTCGAATTTACAACAAACTGACTAAAGAAAATGGACCACTAACACAATCCTTATTCGAATTATTTCTTATTTGCAGAATGGAAATATTTTTGGGTGATGCGGATTGCCTGAGCTCAAGGATTCTCCCGCATCATGAACCATTTTCCATGGTGAAGAAGTTTCCCTGCTTTTCCATCCTGATAGAGTTGTATGTTCTATTCGCGAGTGCCTTTCACCTCTGTTTCCATGATCTGGTCGATTGTAGCTTGCTCAACGTAATTAAAGTTAAATTATGTAGGGGCCAAGTGCTTTACCACATCCGAGGTGTCCAATAGAGGTGGAAAATATGGATGAAGAAAATCCACAATAAATATAGGGTGTAAGCCAAAGAAATGTGGAATACTCAATTTAAAAGCATTCTCACCCACAACCTTGGTGATAACATAAGACCCATATTGGATTGGTTTGAGCTCTCCATGGGGGCCTATGAGTTGCTCATTTTGCAAGTTCAACCATACCTTATCACCAACTTTAAACTTGTGTGGAACCTGATGTTGACTTCTTGTACCTAGCATTGACTTTTTGCAAAATATCATGAACGTTTTCTTCAAATGTGCTAGTTTTGTTTAAAAAATTTGGTTGCTCTATTTTCCTCAATCTTAGCATGGGATGACCCTTCCTTTGTAGATGACATAGGTAGAGATATGTCAATTAGGGCTGATGGCTATAACCGTAGGCACACTTAAAAACAATTTTGGTCTATATAACTGTGAAGGGATATATTGTAGCTATGCTAAACACAAGGAATGATTTGACCCCATGCACGTGAGTGCTTGTAGTTGTATATTTTGAGGATATGCACAATTATCTTGTTGATTATCTCTATCCGTCCATTGCCATGGGGGTCGAAGGAAGTTGATTTTGTTGGCTTAGTGTCCATGATTAACCACATGCTAGAAAAAATGCACCAAGGAACTCACTACCCCTATTTGAAACAATGTTCAGTGGCAGAGAGAAATGAAACCAAATGTGCTTGAAGAAGAACTTGTTAATGGATTATGTTATGATATTCTTCTTTTAAGGTGTCAAAATGGCCATCTTAGAGAACTGATCGAAAATTGAAAATAAACAATCATTACCATGCCTGGTTGAGGGTAGCCTTGATATATAATCTATGGAGACCGATTCCTAAGGCTTATCTGGAGTATGTAGAGGAATTTACAGTCCTTCCTTCTCGATGACAAATTTAGAGATATCATGGAAGATGCAAAATTTGATATACTTGATGATATCCTGTCAAATATTTGGCTAGTAGAAGTACTTCTATAGTACTGCAACTATTTTCTCACATTGAAGTGCCATACCACCCCACTATAATGTGCCTCCCAAATAAACTTCTCACATNGGGGGTCGAAGGAAGTTGATTTTGTTGGCTTAGTGTCCATGATTAACCACATGCTAGAAAAAATGCACCAAGGAACTCACTACCCCTATTTGAAACAATGTTCAGTGGCAGAGAGAAATGAAACCAAATGTGCTTGAAGAAGAGATTTTTAATGGCTTATGTTGTGATATTCTTCTTTTAAGGTGTCAAAATGGCCATCTTAGAGAACTGATCGAAAATTGAAAATAAACAATCATTACCATGCCTGGTTGAGGGTAGCCTTGATATATAATCTATGGAGACCAATTCCTGAGGCTTATCTGGAGTATGTAGAGGAATTTACAATCCTTACTTCTCGATGACAAGTTTAGAGATATCATGGAAGATGCAAAATTTGATATACTTGATGATATCCTGTCAAATATTTGGCTAGTAGAAGTACTTCTATAGTACTGTAGCTATTTTCTCACATTGAAGTGCCATACCACCCCACTATAATGTGCCTCCCAAATAAACTTCTCACATTTATACAAAGGAAAAAAGAGATGGCCCAAATGGCATAGATTTCCATCATAGATGTGAAAATTTGAAGCTTGTTTACCTATGCCCAGTGTCTGATATGTAGCAGTGAAGTCAACATTGTTGTCATATACTTTGGGGATACCTAGAAGTCTCATGTCCACCAGAATTAAGCACCGTGGTTAGTGACATAATCAGAGGTTAACTGAGGTATTTCACAACTCAATTTGTGCTACCCATCTTGTTCTTGATGTTCAAGTGGAATTGTTGAAGCTATGTGGAACACTTCTAATGGTGGTTGTTTTGTAACTTTCCCTACATTTGCATGAATTACAATGGCTTGTGATTAGAGTGGATGATCATTTCCTTCCCCAGAATATAATGCTTCCACCACTAACATGTTTGCACAATGGATTACATCTCCTTTTCATATGTGGGGTACCTGTGAACCACATTAGAGAGTGTCTTGCTTTGATATGCCACTAGATGTCGCTGTTGAGTGAGGAGTGCATCGACAACATAATCAAAGGAATTTGTCTCAATATTGAGCGATTGTTTAAGGTTTGGTAGAATGAGGATTGGTGTTGAGTAGAGGTATCTTTTTAGATCCTCAAATGATTTATATTATGCCTCAACCCAAACAAGCCTGGCTTTGGCTCCACCCTTGGTCACTTGGCTCAGCGGCCAAGTGATATGAAAGAACCCCAACACAAACATAATGATATTATTCTTATACTCAAACAGGGGGAGGGTGAATCAATATAAGATAATTTTTACTTTAAATGAGCATTCATTAACTTTAAAATAATAAATGCATGTAAACTCAAATCACAGTACACATAGTTTAATTTGGAAACCCTTGTGGGAGAAAATCACAAAAACTTATCTTTATAAATGTTTGTAGGAACCAACCTATTTTTACAAAGCTTGTAGGCACCAACCTACTAGAGACACCAATCTTTTCAACTAAGCACCAACTCAACAAGATATTGTGTAGGAATCAACCTACTGGAGACATCAATCTCCTCAATTGAGCACCAACTTAGTAAGACCTGTATAGGCACCAATCTAAGATATTCATACATAGAGTAATTTTGGCTTCACTTGCATGCTTCATACCCCATGCATTCCACAACATCATCATACCCTTAAATTTCATGCTCCAATGTATCTCCTTGCTTCATACCCCAGACATAGCTTCAAAACTTAGTCAGATTTAACCTTCACACCCTACAAACCTCATAACATCATTTCCAGAATATAATTCCAGACTCCAGCATCACTACCTCAAAACAATGCACTTTGCAGAATCATAGACCTTAGTCCTTCATAACACACCCTTAAAACTCCAAGAAAACTCCTCTTGCGCACGTTTAGATCCCAATAATACTCCCCATATCCTTTTGCACACCTCATATATCTTATGCACACTTTTACTTTCTCTTCTTGCTTGTATACTCTTAAAATGCGTACATCTATCCTATATTTACAGTGTTTCTACATTCACTTATGGGGCTTACTTGTAAAACTGACTAGGCCGACCTCTACTTTTTGAATGGGTTGACTTGACATGATATTTAATTTATCCTCATTTCTATGGTGTTAAAGGAAGTTCCATATAACATTGGAAAGGTGTGAGAATAAGATTTTCAACCATATATCCTATTCTCCCAATTGAGCTAGGACTTCAGAGTAAAAATGCCTTCAAAGATAGGGTATCCGAATTGAGCATAAAAAATCCAAAAACAATATTTCCAACAATATCCATATTGTAATATTGATCTTGGACATTTGTAGTCTTCCCTGGTCTTTGACATCAATGAAAACAATATCTCCAATAATCTCCCCCTCTGTCATTGATGGAAACCCTTAGTTAATTCTATAATACTCCCCATATCTGCAATTCTCCTTATGTCTGCAATTCTTCCTTTGTCTGCAACTTCTCCCCCTTTGACATCAATGGAAAATTGATACCCCCCATGAGTTTGTGCTTCTCTTTACTGACGATATGAGAGGGATATCACTCCCATCTTTTGTCTAAGATATTCAAATGTGTCTCTGGGAAGGGGTTTGCTAAAAATATTTGCAACTTGTTCTTTGGTGGCAATGTATTCCAGCTTGACACTTTTCTCGAAAACTTGTTCTCTTAGGAAGTTGTACTTGATGGGAGTATGATTTGTCTTTGAGTGAATAATAGGATTATTTAAAATGTTTATTGCACTTGTGTTGTTGTAGATGATTGAGATTGGCTGATCATATTCTACCTTGATATCCTTTAATGTCTGCTTCATCTAGAGAACTTGTGTGCAACATACTGCTCCTGCAATATATTTGGATTCTACTGTGGATAGAGATATTGAAGTTTTCTTCTTGTTCAATCATGATACTATACAGTTGCCTAGAAATAATTCTCCTCCACTGGTACTTTTCTTATCATCAATACTCCTTGCTCAATCTACATCTGCATATGCTGTTAAAGTGAATTCCTTACTTCTTGAATACCACAAGCCAAATTCTAATGTTCCCTTCATATATCTGAATATTATTTTTACTACTTCCACATGTGTCTCCTTTGGTGCAGATTGAAATATTGCAACCAATCCTACTACTTGCATGATGTCTGGCCTTGATGCTATCACATATAGTAGGTTGCCAATCATTGACTTGTACAATGTTTGATTTGCTTCTAGAGATTCATCATCTTTACTCAAATTACATCATGTGATGATGGGTGTATTTACAAGTGCACAATATTCCATTCTGAATTTCTTCGATATTTCCTTGATATATTTGGTCTGAGAAATGAAAATGCCTTTGTTGGATTTAAAAATTTGCAACCCTAGAAAGAATGACAATTCTTCAAGAATGGACATCTCAAATTCTTTTTTCATTTATTCTGCAATATTTTGTCTCATTCTATCATCATTACTTCCAAATATGATATCATCCACATAAACCACACCGATTAATAGATTTTCATTGTTTATTTTGATGTAAATATTATTGTCTACAACTCCTCTTTTGAAACCTTGTTGTTGTAGTTATTTGTCAAGTCTTGAATACCAGGCTCTGAGAGCTTTCTTTAGTCCTTACAGTTCTTTCTTCATTCTACATACAAGATCTTCATTTTTTGACAATTTAAATCTTTCTGGTTGTTCAATATATACTTCTTCTTCTAAATTTCCATTTAGAAAGGCTAACTTGACATCCATTTGATAGACTTTGAAGTTCTTGAAACACACAAATGCCAAAAACATTTTGATTGCTTCTAATCTTGCAACTGGAGAAAAGGTTTCTTCAAAGTCAATACCCTCAACTTGAGCATACCCTTTACATGCCAATCATGCTTTATTTCTTACTACTTGTCCATCTTCATCCAATTTGTTTTTGAAGACCCATTTGGTGCCAATCACATTCTTGTCTTTTGGTTTGGTCACAAGTTCGCATGTCTCATTCTTCTCAATCTGATTTAGTTCTTCTTTCATAGCATTAACCCGTTGCTTATCTTCAATAGCTTGTGCAAAGTTCTTGTGCTCTATTTTAGATAGCAAAGAAAAGTTTGATCTTCTTCTAGTTTGAACTCCTGTATCTATATCACCAAGAATCTAATTTTCTGGATGATACTTTCGAACAAATATGGATGGTGTCTTTGGATCTCGACGTTCTATTTATTCTTGTTCTTTCTTTTCTTCTTCCTTTTCTCATTCTTTGTAGATTTTCTCCTCTGAATATTCATTTGTTTGGGACTTTTCCTTTTGAGGTATTTATTCATCCACTCTTACATCAGTTGATCTGACTTATCTCTGAGAAGAGATGTGACAACTGTGCTCATTCGCAAGAAGATGATTACAATGAGGCTCTGAAGGCTTTTTTACAATAAACAAGAGTGTCAAAAACCCTAGACATCCAAAAGCCTAAGCCTAGGAGATGAAGGGCCGAAAGTCATGTGGGCCCCGTTTGGGTAAGTCAGTACATCAACTTCCCGGGGTCGTAACTTTTGCATACAATCTCCATTTTAGGCATATGATAGCCCATTGGAAAGATCTATCTGAGGAATACAACTATTGACAAAAAATTGATGATGAAATTTTCTGATTGCTACATACCAAAAAAAACGTCGTTTAGGGCCTCAAAACGTCTCCGGAAGTTCAGGACCCGAAAAAATGCTAAAAATAGTAAATTACCAAAATTGCCAGAAAGTTGTTTTGAGCCAGCTGGAAAAGGTGGGTGGCCACTGATATCCACCTGGATCAATCCTCCCTCCTTAGGAATAAATGGTCTCCATTGCATTGAGTTCCCCCATCAGATGAGGAAATTTCTGCTGAATTTGGCCCCGGGTGAGCCACTTGCCTTGGTGCAAGAGCTGCCCTGCTTTGACGACTCGATAAAGCTAGATCCTTTGTTTTCGAGTTCCCTTGATCTATGTGTCCAAAATATGATCACTAGATATATGTTGTATGCAGTCGGGGTTGATATTTGTTGGTGTTAGTTGTTCTGCTATGTCTGAGGTGTCCAATAATGGTGGGAAATAAGGTTGAAGGAGGTCCATGTTAAACATTGGGTGCATGCCAAGGAAAGGAGGAATGTTGAGCTCAAAAAAATTATCCCCCACAACCTTGGTGATGGTGTACGACCCATAAAAGAGTGGGCGAAGCTTCCGATGGGGTCCTGTAAGGCGTTCTTTCTGCAACTACAACCAAAATTTGTCACCCACCTGAAAATTATGTGGCACCTGATGTTGATCATGGCGCTTCTTGTACTTGTCATTAGACTTATATAGGATATCCTGAACCTGTTGGAGGATGTTCTAGATCCGCTCAATGAACCGGGTGGCTTTCTCATCTTTAGTTGGAGCAGGAGATGAGTCAATTGAGGTGACCGCAAGGGGAAGTGCAACATCTATGGGACCCAATGGTTGGAATCCCAACCCCACCTGAAAAGGGATGTGGCCGGTTGAGCTATGCAAAGCTCGATTGTAGCTATGTTGGACATAGGGAAGACTCTCATCCCATGTGCGAGGGTGCTTGGAATTATACATGCATAGGATATGTACGATCATTCGATTTACAACCTCAATTTGGCCATTTGTCTGGGGGTGGAAGGTTGTGGATTTGGTGAGGTTGGTGTCCAATAGTGACCAGAGGCTTGACCAAAATGTGCTGAGAAATTGATTGTCCCAATCTGAGACAATGGTTTGTGGGATTCCAAAATGTACCTAGACTCGTTCAAAGAAGATCTTAGCAATGTCTTTTGCTGTGATTATCTTCTTGCAGGCAACCAGAATCACCATCTTAGAAAATCGATCAACAACCACAAAAAAACAGTCATTTCCTTGCTTGGTGGATGGGAGGCCCAACATGTAGTCCATTGAGATGGATTCCCATGGCCTGTCAGGAGTAGGGAGAGGGGTGTACATACCCTATTTCTTAGTAGCCGGTTTGGAAATAACATAGACAGTGCAAGACCTGATATACTTGTTGACCTCCTGTCAAAGTTTCGGCCAGTAGAAATGTTTCTATAGCATCGCCACTGTCTTTTCAACGCCAAAGTGTCCATCCACCCGACTGTAGTGGGCTTCCTAGATCATATTCACTCGCTCGCTTGATGGAACACATATATGGCCCAGATGACACAACAACCCATACTGAAGATGGAAATTATCGACAACTGTGTTTTCACCCAACATTTGGTAGGTGGTGGAAAAGTCCATGTCTATCTCATAGAGTTGGGGCCATCTAGAGGTCTCATGTCTGCAAGATTCTAGCACTATGGTGAGTGATGTGACTGGAGGTCTACTGAGGCAATCAATGACACGGTTAGTGCTTCCTATTTTATACTTGATGTTGAGGTGGAATTGTTGTAAGTATGTGGACCACTTTTGATGGCGGTCATTCTGTAATTTGCCTTGTGTCTGCATGAAATGCAGTGGCTTATGATCAGTGTGGATGACTGTCTCCTTCCCAAGAATGTAATGTCTCCACTAGTGGAAGGCTTGTACAATGGAGTACATTTCTTTGTCGTAAGTAGGGTAATTACAGACAATGTCTGATAGTGTCTCACTATGATAGGCCACGGGGTGGCCGTGCTGAGTGAGAATGACACCCACAACATAGTCTTAAGCATCTGTCTCGATCTCAAAGGGTTGTTGCAGATCTGGTAGTGAAAGTACTTGGGCTGAGCTCAAGCGATGCTTCAAATCAGTGAATGCTTGTTGTTGGGACCAACCCCATGCAAATTTTTCCTTACCACCACCCCTGGTTATTTGGCTAAGGGCCCATGCAATATGGGAGAATCCCAACATGAACCTGCAGTAGAAATTGGCAAGGCCCAAGAAGCTCCAAAGCTCAGTGAGTGTGGTTGGGGCTGGCCAGTCACATATGACTTGGATCTTGGTTGGATCCACATGTACACCATGTTGATCAACAATGTATCCCAGGTAATGGACCCTATCCATGTCGAAGGAGCATTTTTCCAAGTTGGTGTATAGCTTGTGTTGCCGCAGGGTGTGCAGAACCTATTGAATATGCTGCAAGTGTTCTGCCCAAGACTTGTTGTAAATGAGAATGTCATCCAGATACACCACTACAAAAGTATTGGTGAATGGTTGCAAGATATTTTCCATGATCCTCATGAAAGTGGCTGGAGCATTTGTCAAACCTAGGGGCATGACCAACCATTCAAAAAGGCCTTCCTTTGACTTGAAGGCAGTCTTCCATACATCTGCCTATTCTATTGGGACCTGGTGGTAGCTAGACTTCAGATCAATCTTACTAAAGTATTTGGCCCTCGTGATTTTATCAAGGAGGTCATCGATTTGGGGAATGGGGTACCGGTTTTTTACTGTGATTTTATTCAGAGCCCGGTAATCAATGTAGAGTCGCCAGGTTCCATATTTCTTCTGTACCAACAAGATTGGGCTCCCACAAGGTGATGAGATGGGACAGATGTGCCCCTTGTGGAGAAGTTCTTAGATCTATCACTTGATCTCCTCATTCTCTAACATAGAGCGGTGATAGACTGGCCCATTGGGCAGCGGTGCACCGGGGGTCATATCGATGGGGTGCTTGACTTGACAGTGCAGAGGTACCCTGGTAGGTGAGGAGAAGATATTTAAGTATTCTTCGACGACCTTATCTACTTGCTTTTGCTGTGTGGAGAGGTTGGCCGTAGAGACCCTGGATGTGGCTATGATCTTTCGCTCATTCTGAGAGCGAATCACAAAAAAGACAAACTTCCCCATTTGAGAGATGACCTTCCTGCATTTCTTAGCAGAGATTAAGGAAATATCACTAGATGTGATTGCCTCGGGTATCCTGTACAATTTCCTCTTTAAATTAATAATAACACTACGAGGCCTGGACTCATATACAACCTGACGTTTCCATAAATAAGGTTGGCCCAAAAGAACACAAACTTCGAGAGGAGAAACATCACACAATAGCTCATCTTTGAAGGGCTTGATGTCGTACAATAGTCGGCACTGTTGGCTGACGTGGAGATCACTTCCTTGGTGGAGCCATCCAATGGTGTAGGGTTGTGGGTGCGGTGTTGTTGGCAAGGCCATCCGCTTGACAACCTCTGCTAAGATGAGGTTCTTCTGGCTACCACTATCAATGATGAAGTGCAGCGGGGTGCCTTTTACCCACATCTGTGAATGGAAGAGGTTCTCTCCTTCTTCTGGCTTGTCTGGTTCATCAGGATGGAGCTTGGTGGTAGAAACGGTGGCACTGGGTTTCGTGTCAATGATCCATCTTCCCCTTTCTGGTTCTGACTTAGAGTCAGAACCCGCATCTGATTCATAGGCTTTCACTTCAGCCACCAACGACTGCTTTGAGCGGTAGTCAACAGTGTTATGCCAAGGGATCTTATGGAAGTCACACCACTTCCCAATATCTTTCTTTGTCTTTTCAGTGTCCTTCTTTGCTTGCGGCTTAGACTGGTTGTCCTGATACTGACCATATTTTCTCTATCCTTTGTTCTGTGGGTTGGGGTCACCCTTTCCTAGATTTTGTTGTGAGGGGTTCCCGGGCCCAAATTGTCGTGTCTTTTGTTTGAGCTTCTTCTCGATTTTGACGGCATATAGATAGGCCGCACCCAAGGACGAGATGCCCATAAATTCCATTTCAGTCTGGATGTATCTATGCAAAGCACCACGATACTTGAGCACTAGATATCTCTCTAAATATTTTATATGTAGCTTGGTGTGCAAGGTATGGAATATATTTGTGAACTCTGGCACTGCTTGGTCTCTTTCTTGCCGCAGTGTGGTCCATTTGGTATACAAGTCGTCATAACTTCCAACAGGGTAGTATTGTTCCTTAATAACATCCCTGAAGGATTCCCAGGTGGTCATGACTGTAAATAATGAGGGTTCCTCTGTTTCCTTTTGCTCACAAAAAGTTTCCCACCAATCTTTGACACAGGGAACAACTTTGAGGAGTGCAAAAGTAATATTTTCTCTATTCGAAAAGTTATGGACAAAAAAATACCCTTCTAGTAGATTCAACCACTTGTCTACCCCATCTGTGTCTATCTGAACTTCAAATAAAAGAATATCAAAGTTTATTTGTACCTTGAAGGGGGTGGCGCCTCCGCTCGAAGAATATGTGTTGCCTATTGGTAGCTGCTGAAGGATTTGCACGAAACTATCCATCATCTCGTTCCTCTGTTGCATGAGGGCTTCCTCAAGCAACATTTTGAAAGGATCTCCTATCCCATCATATTTATTTTCTCTTGCCATGAGAGGTCGCTTGGGCATGCGAGAGATTTGGTCCTCAAGAGAAACAAGCTCGAGACCCAATTCTTTGTACTCTGACCTCATTGGGGACATGCATTAAGACGACAAGGAGCAGATCACTCCGATACCACTGATCCGACTTATCTCTAAGAAGAGATGTGATGGCTGTGCTCATTCACAAGAAGATGATTACAATGAGGCTCTGAAGGCCTTTTTACAATAAACAGGAGTGTCAAAAACCCTAGACATCCAAAAACCTAACCCTAGGAGATGAAGCGCCAAAAGTCATGTGGGCCCTGTTTGGGTAAGTCAGTACATCAACTTCCCGGGGTCACAACTTTTGCATACGATCTTCGTTTTAGGCATACGATAGCCTGTTGGAAAGATCTATTCGAGGAATACAACTGTTTATAAAAATTTCATAGTGAAAATTTGCAACTGCTACATACCCAAAAAAATGTCGTTTAGGGCCTCAAAACGACTCCGGAAGTTCAGGACCCGAAAAACTGCTAAAAATAGTAAATTACCAAAATTTCCAGGAAGTTGTTTTGAGCCAGCTAGAAAAGGTGGGTGGCCACCGATATCCACCTGGATCATCAATACTATCTACTACCTTGCAAAGTATTTTGTTGTAGCATTTGTAGGCCTTACTTCCAAATGAATAGCCAAGAAATATACCTTCATCTGTTCTATAATCAAACTTGCCTAAATTATCTTCATTTCTCTTTATATAGCACTTAATCCCAAATACTTTGAAGTATTTGACTGCAGCTGGTCTACCTTTCCATAATTCATAAGGTGTCTCATTGATGTTCACTCTAATTTGCACTCTATTCAAAATGTAAATTGTTGTGCTGACTGCTTCTCTCCAAAAGGTGTCTAGTAGTTTGGATTCATTCAACATTGTTTTAGCCATTTCTTGTAATTTTTTGTTCTTCCTTTCTACAACTCCATTTTTCCTTGGATCCCTTGCTGATGAAAAATGGCTCTTGATTCCATGATTCTCACAAAATTCCTCAAATTCATAAGAAGTAAAGTCACCTCCTTTGTTTGATCTTAAGCGCTTGATTTTTAAATCAGTCTCATTTTCAATTAGGGATTTGAAAGATTTAAACTTCTCAAATGCGTCGGGTTTTTCTTTAAGAAATGTAACCCATGTCATTCTTGTGTAATCATCAATAAGCAACATAAAATAACTCTCACCTTTTAAATTTTGTGTTCTTGCTTTCCTGCAGAGGTCTGTGTGTACAAGTTCCAATGGATTTGATGTTGAGTACTCCTTGTTTTTTAAACTAACTCTCGTCTGCTTCCCGTGCTTACATGGCTTGCAAATAATGTTGGTAGGTTTTGACATCCTTGGTATATATCTTACTACTTGTGTCTTGATGATTTTTACTAGATTGTCAAAGTTTATATGGCCCATCCTTCTATGCCTTAAACAAATTTCGTTTACTTGTACCATACAACATTTTTTTCAATTTGACTTCATCGAGAATGTATACATTTCTTAGGGTTTTATTTGAATTTTCCACTAATATTCATGAACCTGCTTTCCTTATCTCACATCCTTTAGAATGCAATGTAAGGTTGTAACCTTGATCACATATTTGACTAACACTTAGAAGATTGTTTTTCAACCCTTCAACATACAAGACATTTTGTGTTTTAGTCTTTCCATGATCAATACTAATGGTACACTTTCCAACTATCTTTGTAGAAGCATTATCCCCAAAGGTAACACCGCCTCCTTTTTCTTCCTTTAGGGTGAGAAATTTGTTCTAATCCCCTGTCATGTGTTTTGAACATCCACTATCAATGTACCATTGTCTTTCTTTGTCTTGAGCATACATTGCAAGTCCACATTATTCTTTCTTTGGTTCTTATTGCTTCCTTTTCCACACCTTTGTGTATTCTTCTCTATGCTTGGTAATGAAATATTCTTCCCTATTTTGTTTAGGAGACTTTATTATGCTTCTTATAGAGTCACATGCTATGTTCCCATAGTTATTGCACTTATAACATTCAATATTGCAATCAAGTAGGGGAGCAAATGAATTGCAGTTTCTATCAACAAACCCATGCGAACTTCTAGTTTTTTTGCTCACATAATCATTTTTTGAGGTCTTATAAGAACCTCTATTTATATCTCTCATATGAACACTTCTCGCATATGCTCTACAATCTAGTGCTTTATGACCAAAATTATTGCAAGAAAAATAATAGCCAAGAAATAAATTTTGGTATCGGGTTGTGGAACATCTCCTTGGTGGAACAACTCTTCTGAACTCATTCATGTTGTTCTTGTGAGAAGAATCATGTTTCTGTTGTTCATCATTTCCTTTCCTACTGTTGCTTTAATTGTTGATGGAGACTTTCGGAACATTAGCATAGCTTTTAGGATTTTCTTCATTTTCTTTTTCTGATGGCTTTATCACCTTAGTGCTTGCATCACCCTCGAGGGTCTTTGCTTTTTGTCGTAGAAAAGACCTATGTTGATGAATGGTGACCTTTGGTGATTGAGAATATTATCTAAGATTTCACTACTTTTTCCAAACTTCAATCTTCTATTCAATTGATAAGTTTTTTTCTCTAGTTCCTTTCTTAAGGAAACGATTTCAACCTCTAGCTTCTAATAATTTTATTTCTTTTATTTTAGCTAGCTTCTCACCACTTCTTCTATCCTTTTTGCCTCTTCTAGTTGAGTCTTCAGGATGATAACTATTTTTTCTGTTTCATCAAGATCATAATCCTACTTTTCATAATTCTGCAATTTCTCTTTCTGCTTTTTATTCTTTCCCCCGAGTCTGTCTATTTTTTCTAAGGCACTAACGAGTTTTGCTTCAAGATTCACTTCCACATCAATGTCTTCTTCTGAATCTAATTTTTCTTTCTAATTGTCTTCAGTTTTTGTATTAGTGGACTTTGTATCCATGGACATGAAGAGAAATTCTTCCTTTTTAATATAAAAAACATATCCGTCACTTTCTTCTTTGTCAAACAACAAAGTCTTGTTCGGGGAGAAACCTTCTCTACTAACCATGTGTTCTCCCGAGATCTTCCTTCTAGTGGTTAGTCTGTTTCCAAAGGAACCTGCTTCGATACCAATTGTTGAACATATTCTTATACTAAGAGGGGGGGGGTGTGAATCAATATAAGATACTTTTTACTTTAAATGATAATTCATTAATCATTCATTAACTTTAAAACAATAAATGCATGTAAACTCAAATCAAAGTACACAAAGTTTAATTTGGAAACCCTTGTGGGAGAAAACCACAAAAGTTTTTCTTTATAAATGTGTATAGACACCAACCTACTATTACAAAGCTTGTAGAAAACAACCTACTAAATGCACTAATCTCTTCAGCTAAGCATCAACTCAACAAGATATTGTGTAGGAACCAACCTACTAGAGACACTAATCTCCTCAATTGAGCACTAACTCAACAAGACATGAATAAGCACCAATCTAAGATATTCACACACGGAGTAATTTTTACTTCACCTACATGCTTCATACCTCATTCATTTCAAAAAATCATCATACCCTTAACTTTCATGCTCCAACACCTCTCCTTGCTTCATACCCTAGACATAGCTTCAAACCCTAGTCATATTTAGCCTTCATACCCTAGAAAAACTCATAGCATCATTCCCATAATATAATTACAAAGTACAACCTCACAACTTCAAAACAACGCACACTACTACATATGACCAAATTTGCCACAGTTTTTCGTTGTTATTGCCACACATATCCTTCTCACCTTCCACAAAAGCAAAGACTATTTTTCGTCACTATTTTTTCGTCGATATATCCACGAACCGGGTGTTCGTGGAAACAACGATGAAATTATCCCTCCACGTGGTGGTAGGTTTGCCTTACAAAGCGTGGAAATTGCGAAGAAACTTCATCGCAATAGGGACGACAAATCGTGTTAAGGTAAAAAACTTACCAACAGATTACAACGCAGATGCCATACATGCGACACAAAACTGTGGAAAGTTCCGACGAAAAAGCGTGGCAATAGAGACGAAAACATTTGGCAGAGACAAAAATTACGACACAGATGCTATATGTGCGACAAAAAACTATGGCAAAGTGAGACGAACTTTCATCTCTATTGCTATTCTTGTTCAAAAAAATCCTTGCCTTGCGACGAACTATCGTCGATATGGCCACGCTTCCTTTAAGTTTTTAAAAAAAAAATCTACATGAAAATCTACATATCAAGAAGAAATCCTTCCAGAAAGGTGATTGGGTGCTCCTCTATGATTCCAGATTTCAGGATTTGTTGTTCCTTTTAAAAAGAACGATTGTTGTTCTTTTCACAATTTTTTTCTTATTGTGGCTCCTTTGTTGTTCCTTTAAAAAGGAACGATTGTTTTTTCTTTGTTGTTCCTTTCACGATTTTTTTCTTATTGTGGCTCCTTTGTTGTTCCTTTTAAAAAGAACGATTGTTGTTCCGATTTCTTTTCCTTTGTTGTTCCTTTCACGATTATTTTCTTATTGTGGCTCTTTTGTTGTTCCTTTTAAAAAGAACAATTGTTGTTCTGATTGTTGATCTCTTGTATACGGGTATAAGTTAGACATGTGGCCTTTGGAATTTTTTCGTCAAAGGACAAGAGATCTCATCACGAGTTGACTTGTTCACTTAGGTTACAATATAGTGAGTGGCATTATCATCATATGGCTACCAAACCAGGATAATGGTCTTCTTTGGAAAAGACAATTCAAACCATTTATTATGGATACGGGCTCAGATATGGGTTAAAAGGCAACCCTGTCGAGGCTATGGACGCCTGCTGGCAGTAATGGCTCTGCCTGTGGTATCTTAGTATACCTTAAATACGCCAAGTTTTAGTGTGTTTTTAGATTTCCTTTTCTAAACATTGAGGCTATCATTCCAGATATATCTAATAAAAAAAAGGGGAGAGTAACAACGTTATGATTTGTGGAAAATTTTAACATGTGAACAAATTTAAAATCATTCGGAATCCTTTTCCTCAAATGGTTTCTACCATGGGTACAATAATTTGAATTTCCCACACAAAGTGATGATTATCGTTAGTAATGTTAAAGTGCTTGATTGAAAGTTATTAATGATTGTCTTTTCCAGCGGTAGCAGCGGAGAAGGCATATAAATCACACCTCATAGTCACTCCCCGCCATTATTACACTCATACGTTTGACAGTCGAGGTCAACCTTTCCATTTATGGGGGGTATATGCCTGACACATTTACCGATAGATTTCAATGAATGCCGTAATTACGAAAAATGCACATTTTTATATATACACACAATGTCGTTCTATATTTGACTCATTCTGTTGTTTTCAAAAATCTAGTTGAGTTAAGTTGCAGCAAGGAACATTAGTCATCCTCACCTGCTTACAGAAATATGGGAGGCCAAAGTGTGCGACGGGAACCACCACTCTTACAGGTAACTGAGAATGCAAGATAAATCCTACACCGTCTGGGGTGGATGAAGTACTTCAATCGGTTGCAGGGATACGATACAGACATCACGATAGAATTCTTTCAGAAATTGCAGGGAGAAACCTCCATGGTTCGAGATATACGAATCCTAGTCACTCAGGAAATCATAGCAGAGGTTACAGGCCTTCCTGACACATGAATACAATGGTCTGGAAGATATACATCGCTTAAAGAAGCTGTATAATCCTTCATAGACCCTGGAGAGGAATTGGATAAAAAGGGAAAGGGACTTAACCCCATAACTCTCAACGAACCCTGGAAAGAACTAGTAGGTTTCATACCTGCAATGGAATATATGTTGTGATCTGCCCATGCCACCTCAAACTACTAGCTGCACTCAAACAACGGTTAGTAATCAATTTACCATTTTTTCTAAATGTTATGTTACATGAGGTCGCTATAAGAACACATAAGGAAAAAGATCCCATTATTGTCATCAGCCACCATGGATTCGTAAAACTGATAGTAAATAAGGCCCTAAGTCAAACTTAAATGACCTGGGGGGATCTTATTGAGGCCAATAGGCCCTTACAATTAGAGAAATATGAATTATAGCATGAAGACCCAACCCAGGGAATTGAAGTAGCACAGGAAGGGGAACCTACTGCCCAAATGGAAGCTCTGCCTCCTCAACCTGAAGTCGAGGTAGACCCCATCCAATTTGCAAAGACTCGGACCTCACAAGAAAAGGCATCAACGAGGAAGATAAAAAGAGAAATAGCTTCTCCTAAAGCTCCCATTGAAGGGAAAAGAAGAAGAAAATGGATAAGATGTCATGAAGAAATTTAGGATACAACAGAACAACCTAAATAAATTCAGGATACAACAAAACAACCTGAAGAAATTCAGGACATAATAGAGAAGCCCTTACAGGGATATGTTCAGGGAATTGAGAAGACAAAACAAACACCACAAGGAAATAGTCAGGAAGATACCCATCCAGCATTGGGACACTTCACAGAACAATTTTTGAAAATATATGAGGTAGAGATAGCTCATGTTTTAGGAAATTTAGGGACCTCAACTAGTAGAGACACAAACAGGCCATAAGAAAAACAGGCACCAACCTCTCCTTCGAACCCGGCTGAAGATTTCCCTGACACTGAGATGTCACTCCCAGATGATACATCACAAGAAGAACCTCATACTGAGTTAAATAACCTGGTAGGGAAAGAAGAAGAGCCACTATTGACAGATCAAGGTGAGGAAAATCCTGACAGCTCACAGAAACAGAGATCAGGCAAAAGCCACAGCAGAATTAGAAAGTTAAAACGTGAGAACAAGTTGTTGAAGAGAAGGGTTAAAAATATTAAAGTGTTAAAGAAAAAAGTTGGCAAGCTTAAGGAAATTATCAAGGAATTAAGAAAACAACTAGAGCAAGATGATGATATCCATGAAATAAAGAAGAGCAAAAGACATAGAGCACGGGGAAGGAACCCTCTTCTTAGGAGGGCAGTCCAAACGAGTTCTGTAGGAACACATACATAGATGCATATCCTTGAAGAAATGGTAGAAATGGAACTTCAAACTGAGAATACAACAACATAAGGGGCAGCTGTTCAAAATGAAGAGGAAATGCCTTTGGGAGCATATGAAACAGAGGCTCAACCATAAATTCTAGGAGGAACAATTGCTCAACCTAAGGAAGTAATTCCTGCTCCTCTAGAGACCACAAATGCAGAAACTCAGACAGTAATTCCAGTAATGAATGAAGCAACCTTCCAGACTGAAGAGGTATCTTAGTTTTAGGATCAAAGTGCCATCATTGAAAGACTAGAAGCAGAATTGGTACAAGACCAACATGCCTTGACCCAGACCAGAGATGAAATGGTGACAATGACAGAGCACCAAAGAGTTGTTAAACAACTTAAAACCATGTCATCCATGGAAAATGAGACATATGTTGAGCTGACTAAGGCTCAAGGGAAGACAAAGAAGGTACAAGGTCAACTGGAAAAAGCTTTGGAGCAAATCAAAGTGATTTGTGATATCTACACTGATGCAATGGATTGTAGAGCTCCTGCTACCAATTATACTTTGTTTTTATTAGAACACTACCTGTTGCTGAGGGTGAAATCTATTCGAGCAGGTAAACCGATTAAATTCACCACTATATCTGAGTTTGTGTCTTGTTTTAGGGAGCAGAAAGAGAAAGTACAATATTTCCTGTGTGAACTATACTTCCATAATTTCACTTTGGAAGACAACAATAGAGATAATCCTGGTCCCTTTATTGGGGACATCCAATTGCAAGCGTTCCTATCCTTCACTAAAAATCAAGTCAAGTGGGCTAAGGCCCACAAAAATTTCATGAAGAGAGAAAATGGGTTAGATCTTTGGGTCAGGGGGGAACCACCAAAGTCTTTTCCAACTATCATGTGACATAGGACATTCATGAAAAGGGAAGGAGTGAAAATCTCTTTAGGTCCTATTCATCAACATGTTATACGATCAGACATGGCATATTTTAGGGAAATCAAATAAGAATCTCTTGTTGGCTCCAAGTTAAGATGGGATGTCTCCCTAGTTGAAGTAAGGGTTAGAGAGCCCTTCGGTTTCAAGAACTTCTTTGCAACCACCTTCAGAATAAAAAGATTTGCCAGAATGATCCATGAGGAAGGACCTGCCTAGATTGGGTGTAGATATAATCCCCCTCTTGTCTAGTTTCCTCCAGAGGATTACCAGATAGATTATCAAATTAATAAAAAGAGGGAAGACATTGCTTTTGGTGAACTCAGAAGAAAGAATGGGTTCAGGGCACCTGGTGAACCAATTTTTCCTCCTTACAACATCACTGCTTTGCATGTAAGAACTTAGCTTGCATGAGGACATGCAAGAAGGCAAGCTGGGGGGTATGTTGGGTTATGAAAAGGTACATATATTATCCTCATTTCCATGATTTATGACATCATCTTGATTGACTTTTCTATTACTTAGGAATAAAATAGGATAGGAAATGACTAAAATGTCTTCTAGAACTATCATTGAGTTGAAGTTCATAATTCTAAAATATGGTTGGAATTGTTTGATTTTGTTACAGGAATGGGTAAATCTTGGTAAACTCACGATAGCAAAAGATATTTTGAAGATCCATAAGCTATTGGAGGCTAAAGATATGGAGCGTAAAGCAGTTTCAAGAGAGATTATTTCTCTATTTTTTAAACTTCAAAAATAGTAATAGCGATCCTGGGGATCTCTCGATCCTCGGGATAGCTTTATTTACCCATATTTTGTAATATATAAAGAGTAGTGAATCCTGTAAAGAATAATCAAAGAATTGTATCTAAGCATTCAAAATTTAGAATTACTCTACGCAAATAGTTTCTGTAAATGTTGTCTCAGTTAGGGAATTAATAAAGATTTTGAACGTTTCCATCATTTTCGTATACTGAGTTCCTAGTAGTAGTGCTTCTGAGGACCAAAGGCCTAGTCTGAAGGAGTTATTGTCTTAATCTGTATTTTATCAGTTTGATTTATGTTTCGAACTTTAAATCCTTTTTATCATCGTTACGATAATGCATAAGTGTGTTAATGTTTTGACATTGTTTGCTTGTAGAAGATAGATGATTTCCTTTGAATGTTGTCGATTGCTATTCTAGATTCCAATTGATGTAGTTTACTGCTTGTCAGTTCCTCTCATTTTCACATGTGTTGTTCCTTTCAATTAAATTAGCAATTGTCGTTCATTTCCGTTAAATTAGCATTTGTTGTTTCTTTCGCTTAATTAGCCTTTGTTGTTCCTTCTACTTAGTTAGCATTTGTTGTTCAATTATTGTTCTATCTGGACAAATGTCTGGACAAATTTAAAATATGAAGATATACTTTCTATTATCTAGGCCTCTAAGTGTAAAAAAGTGAATAAATCATGTCTTAGCTTATGCAAAGACATGATGATGATTTTGTGAAAGTGTTATTTATGTTAGACACATGATAGAAATAATGGTTCAATATACAACCTGGATTCCAACTCAGAAGTACTCGTTGTCTTCCCTTCACATCAATCTATCCCTAGTTCACTACAGTCAGACAACACTGCACTTGTTTGATTTGAATTATGTATTGCATACAAATTGCATGTGTTATGGATGATTGAGAGTAATTTTGTGCATGGTAGATAGATTTTGGAGTGAATAAACAGATGGAATGTGCATGGCAGTCTGATTCATGGAAGCCACGGGAAAAATATCCTCCCCGCTCCCAGATCCTTGAAGAGTTGGAAAAGAGTAGTGATTGGTTCTGAACAAGATCTGATATCAGAGTTATAGTCTTTCCTTATAATGAGGATGGCTTTCATGGGAAATGACTCTACCTCCTTAGATGTAAATCTTTGAGTTGCTGAAACATTAACTATTTTTGGACAATATGTCTATGATAGACTGTGGTTCATGGGAAATATTTATGAACATTCAACAAACAAACTAAAACATAAAAGTGACTAAAACTTCTAGGTGGTGGGCAACAAATAACCTGTACTTATTATTGTTTTATTTGCCAAAACACTCACCTATTATTTACTATAATTCCATGCCATAACTAAAAGGTAATTGAAGGAGAACTATTTTCTAGTCTCTTATCTCCTCATAAAGGAGAATTGTGGGAGACGTGAAAGGGGAAAAGAGAACAAGTATGCCAGAACTTTGTTGAAAATTTGCACACTGCATTATATTATCCTTCTTAGCAAACCTTAAAAACCTGGCAAACACTGTAACAGTTGGATGGATTACAAAAAGGTTCTTGTGCTTGAGTAAAATAGTCTACGTTGTCCATGGAAGGTACATTTTTTCCTCTATTTTATTTTTGGTGTTAGTTTTGTAATCGCTGAAATTTTATCCTTTCAACCAAATATTAACATAGATTACAAAAAGGAATTTCTCAACATTTCAACCAAAGATTAACACAAATTACTCAAATCACAATGTATTTTTCCTATTTCAAACTTGAAACAATAAAAAAAATGCAAACCTAGATACTGAATGCCCTTGTTTCCAGTTGGACTAGAATGCTCTTTTGGGCCTCTTGGATGTTGGTTCCTCTTCAATAAGTTTTGCACTATCTGATTCACGACCTTCAAATGGATGATACCAACACAGTTTTTGGTACCAATATACGTTGTTTTTTATCCTTTTTAGGACGACCCGGAGGTG